>JAOTRN010000033.1:5434750-5451344 GCA_028566695.1 Bagroides melapterus
ATTAAAACTTTATAATCAGACTAAATGTAATTAGAGCAGCACTGATAATTTTCAGAATTCCAAAACAAAACCAGTGTCCACTGTCTCGTTAGCTGTAAAACCGAGATTTTGGATTCATTTTGTTTGCATCAGACGAATCAATTCCTGTGCGCGTTTGCTATGGACTCCCAAGCTTCAGAGTTGACAACGAATCGACTCCTTTTACGACTCCACAGATTGACACAACATACCGTATATATATTTAAACTCTACAGCATGTTGTGTATGTGAACTAATGATAAAATACAGTGATTATCAACATTAGAGGAAGCAAACATATATTAAGGAAAATGACAAGCAACATGGGAGGAAGGTCAAAATAACTAAAACTATCTGTAATAAGCCCAGTGGTAGGATAGAGATACATCCATTCTTTTAAAATCAGACAATTTGCATATATAGGGTGTTGTACAAGTTATACTGGATGAACCCATTGGCCTTAAAGGTGAGGAAGCACTAAAATGCCAATAGTGTGGCACTAATTTGGCTATAAATATCTTTTCATCTGCCCAGTGTTTGTCATAAGACAGCGATTTTTACCAGAAATTCTAACAAATTAATTTGTAAGATGAATCCTGAAAAGCTGTTTTGTGAAAAAAAAAAAAATTCTATAAAACATTGTTCCTTTGGTTAAGACAATTTTATAAAAATGTTTTTAAAAATGTTTTACATCGTACCAGTTATAGTATATTGTATTACATTGTTTGAAATGTTTAAACTGAAATGAAATCTGCCTATGAAGCTGATAAACACACAGTCAACATTACACAGTCAAAAATATAGTTTAATCAGTCCCTTTTAGGGTGGTTGTTGCAAAAATGCTCCTATTTTATTGAATTTATTTATTTATTTATTTTAATTTGATGAATGTTTAAAAACTACTTGAATTGTCGAAAGTGCAAGCACAGGATTCTTCGTTTTTAAAATCCTTCCAGTGAAGACAAACATGTAATTACTTTATAAAATAGCTAAAAGGTTCTCATGTCCCACACACGTGAATCGAAGTGAGCCGTGGCTGATTGTGTGTCGTGATGACGTCTCGATTTGCTCTCGATTGCTTGATTTTGAGTTAAATTCTGCGATCCGGAATTTCATGAATTGAAGCTTCATAACATGTAGAAGTTAGGTTAATATTTTTGTTCCAGCTTTGTATCACAATAAAAGTCATCAATTTTGCTGATTAGTTGATGACACATCTTCATGACTTACTTAACTTACTTAATTTAGCAGTAGAACTTTCTCCGTTCATGTCCTCTTCCTCTTCTTCCCTTTCCTTTTTTTTTGTATGCTCTGTCCTACAGGAAAGTGTTTCTCAGGTCAGGCCGCTGGTGATTTGTCACTGTAACCCAGCAGATACCCCGGCTGCTTCAGACATCCACCCCGGCGAAGGAAAACGGTGGACGAACATATGGCCTTCCTCTTTCTCTTTACCGCTTTTCTTCTTCCTCTTTCTCCTCCCCCTCTGTATTTCCATCATAATCGTGTTCTTTTCATTCCTCTTCCCACTTACTAATACCTGACACACCCTCCTGCAACAAATACCTCAAGGAATCCCTTGATTCATTTTTTTTTGGTTGTTATTGATGCGTATTTTATGAGAAGCACAAAAATCGTCCTTGAAATGAAGGCGTAATCTGATACATGTTAACTTAGTTGATATTCATTGCATTCAATGATTACAAGTTTAAAATGCCTGCAGTTTTAGTGAAGTCAGACAGAATGCTGTAATTCACTCCTTGAGCCTTTTCTTTTGTCTCGACTGAACTGTCAGTGTATAATCACCCACAATAACCCATCGTATTACATTGATTATTGGTTATATTTAAAAAAAAAAAAAAAAAAAAGAAGCAAAACTCTTAATTTGATTATTAATTTGCTGTTAATTATGGCTTGTTATGAAGCTTCACCATGTGCTCAAATGTTTGCTCAGATGTTCTTATGCCAGATGCTCTTACGCCACTGCATACACATGTACGCATAGATGCTCGAGTGTTTTTGAGTGCCAAAGCATCACACGTGTAAAAGATTAAAACAAAATTACTATGCAATGTACAGACAAGTCTTTTAGGGTATGTTTATGATATTTTATTTTGTGAATGCATGGCTGAAGCGATATTAAGCAAAACCTCAACCGTCGCATCAAATCTGCTATAAGTGGCCAAGCTTATTACTTTACTTGCGTTTCACATCGACATCAGCATTAAAGATTTAAGTGCATCCTTTTTTTTCTTTTCCTCTACCCTTTTTTTTTTTTTTTTAAATGTTACATCTTAATAACAGACCTGATGTGATCGCTCAGGCATTCCTATTTGGTATTATTAAATGTTTATGCTATTGATTTTGTGCTTTTATTGCTGCACAAGCTCCATCATGTTTCTGTCTGTGTCACCGTCTCATGCGTTTCCTCTTCAGCTTTCAAATGAAAAATGAGGTGTGTATGTGAAAACTTTGGGGTCCATTTGAACATAAATAAAAAAATGGTTTGAAAACATAGGCTTTATTGTGTTATGGCATGGGCTCAGTACTGTCTGTCTTATCCGTAACTGCCCAGGTCACAGGGATCAGCTGGGGCCTATTCCAGCCATCTACAGGCAAAGGCAGGGTACACCCTGGACAGGTCACCAGTCCATCACAGGGCCACTTTCACACTCATGGGCAATTTAGAGATGCCAGTCAACCTATTTTGCATGTCTTTTGACGGGGGGAGGAAACAGGAGTACCCGGAGGAAACCCCCGAGGCACGGGTAGAACATGCAAACTCCACACACACATATGGCAGGGGCGGGAATCGAACCCCCAACCCTGGAGGTGTGAGGCAAACGTGCTAACCACCAAGCCGTTGTGCCCCCGGGCTCAATATTATTTTTACTATTATTTCTTAAATTAGCAAAATATATCTGCTTTACAGCGTTATGATTAACTTTTTTTTTTTTTTTTTTTTTACCACTAATGTCCATGTTCAGCACACTTTGTCATCTCACACACCACAGTGTTGGTTAATATGAAGCTTATATGAAGGTAAACACTCAAGGTTTTGGGAATTTGTAGTGTTTCTGGTTCTACATAGCTTCCCAGGGTGAATATACTCATAGAAAAGTTCCAAAACAACAAAAACAACCCTGAACAGAAAAGAACTAGCAGGGACAGAAAAAATGGAGAAAGGTACCTAACAATTAAATAGACATTTTCATTTTAAATCTCTTCCACACTGCGAATTTGATAGAAACAAAGATATTTCTAACCAGACTTGTAATAGCGATAAATAAATTCATTTGTATGTACTGTTTGAAAAGGTCCAATAGGTCGATTTCCATTCCAACTGCGTACTGATAAAATGGGCAGGTTGCATAAATTTTGTTGCATTATGAAACCATACACACATGCTGTTTGTGGATCAGTCAGTGGATACATGCAGCTTTGTGAAATTATTATGCAATACATTCAGTTGCTTCGTGTTGTGTTTCAAGGCCTAAAACACATGTAAATGTCTAAGAGCCACTTACCTAACAATACTGAAGCATGTTCAACATCACCAAGGACAAAGCCTGGATGAGGTGGAATTGTGTTGACGCAGCCACTCGGGGATTGAAGTACAGCGCCAGCCCTGACAGCATTTCAGAAAGAATACAGCATTTAAGAGAAAAGTGGAGATAGATCAGCTCTATATGGAGTACCATGTTCTTGTTCATAAAAGCACATTTTCATAATAACTATCTGATTGTAAATGATTGCGCAATAGTTTTGAAGGTTGGCTGGATCGTGTTACAGTGTAGAACTCAAACATATCTACTTCAGTAGAAGAACCGCTGTGAAGTGTGACAATTTATGAATTTATGAATTATCGTATGACGAAAAAACTTTTTTAACGCTTGTATGCTAAAAATGCTAATAAAAAAATTATAAAAAATATACCAGATTAATATTTTTTTCAAATTTCTTTGCATAAATCTGTTAATCAACCTCAGTAGTTCAAAACTACTAAACATTTGAAAAAAATCCAGAATTGTAACTTTTTAATTACTAATTAACTAATTACTAATCTGAATTAAAATAAACAAACAAAATGACTTATTTTTAAAATAAAATTATTTTTTAATTTTGTAATTTTACCTTTTATCACAGCCTTGGATTTGTCAAAGATTACTAAAAGCATTGTTTTTTATGCATTGTTATCTTTTGTGCAGCATCAGATTTAATTTTTGTTTACCTCATTTGCATATTGTGGGCCCCACTGACTGCCATTATAACCACATGTTTTCATTGCATGGCCATGACAATAAAAAATGCATTGTTGCTGCTTTTTTTCCTCTGCTAGGAAGTGGTAAAATTTGTCATTTTTACTGTTAACTATAATATGGTACCATTACTACATTACACAGACCTGTAGCATACTTGTGTGCATGTAGCATACTAGTGTAGCATATAGTGTGTGTGTGTGTGTGTGTGTGTTTATTTTGCTGGAAAGTGCAAGAGTATGGCCCAGTGCACCACTAAATCTGGCACAGGAAGACCACAGATGCTATAAAATTTATTTATAAACACATAATTCAACAAAAATAATAATTAATTTAGCTTGCAAAGCGCATGTTATGGAACCATCCTTGTGATTTTCAGGCAAGTATATGGAAGAAAACCAAAGTCATGACAACCATAAATCTTTAATCGGGTCAAATTGACCAGAAGACAATAAGAAGGTTAAAAAAAGTTGACTTTTAAGAGTTAAAAGAGTTGACTGCATTCTTACAGATCTCTGTCTGAGTTCTTTCATAAATTATTGTGATTTCTTTACAAGATTAGAAAGTGGCCATGGCCAGACTTTGAAACCAGATTAGTTTGTACTTAATACAGATATCAAGCAAGAAAGCAGTGTTAATTTTGACCGAAGATTTTAATTTAGTTTTAGTCATAGTTTATTCATCTGCTTTGTTTTAGTTTTATTTATTTAGTCGACTAAACAGCATAAGATTTTAGTCAACCAAATGTAGTGTAAATTTCAGGATGATTCCCTTTAGATCTGCTGTGTTTTTTACCAACAATTTCCACTCCACACGGTTTACGTCTTGTTTGTCTTGACATTAAATGTGAATTTGACCCATATATCCCTTATAAAAGATCTATAAATTGACCCATATATCTTCTCTTCTTTTTCTCCCAGCTGTTGCTGTTTGATTATACTTTACGTCAGACAAATACCCAATGCATGCAAGATGATATCATCATGATATCATTAATTCTGACTGGACTTTTTCCAAAAACGTCCCTCACTCACATTTTCGTCTTGTTTTTATTAGTTAATGAAAATGTCTGTACATTTAAATTATAGTTTTCATCATCACTTTTTATTTTCATTTAGATATCATCTTGTTTTTGTCAGTAAAAACTAATCGTTGACAAAAATTGTAACGAAAATATTTCGTCATCGAAATGAACACTGCAAGAAAGTCACCCAGATGAGGATGGGTTCACATTTGAGTCTGGTTCCTTTCAAGTTTTCTTCCTCATATCATCTCAGGGATTTTCCTTGCCAACAGCACCTCTGGCTTGTTCATTAGGGATAAATATTATTCTGAATTTTTGTGTTTCTATAAATGTTTTGTTGTTAAAAGCAGTATACAAATAAAGTTGAACTGAATTGAATTGAATTAAAAGATTTCTGGCTGTTTATTCTCCACAAGTTTTATTCTTGCTTGTTGCTGTCTTGTCTCCTACGAGCTAACCCAGATACCATTCTCTGGCTGTGGAGGAGCAACATGATTCTGTCTGCCTAAGAATTTTATGCGTCTGATTTAATCCCTCAGGCTGTAACATGCTCCCTCAGCCTTGTGTCCAAACCTTCTAATGCAGCTAAGGTCAGGATGAAGAAACAGTTACTGTTACAGTAAACAACTATACATTTGCACTGACCAGTTCTCAAAGTCCTTAAAAGACGTTTCAGTTAGAGGTTAGGGAACTGCTGAAGTATTATCAGCACTGCTTAGTGTTACTAATCTTTGGCAAGCATTACTCATCCGTAACGAGTTCCTGATAACGAGCCTAAGAAAAGTGGGCTGGTTAATGACAACGGGGTCAATTTGTGCATAAATCACCATAATGTTGAACAAAGGCGACAATGAAACCGTAAAACAAATCCGATGACTTAAGATGACTTTAGAAAGTCGCTCAATAGCTGTCCATAATTTGAAGTCTCATCAAAGGTAAAAATAGCGTTTGCTTGGTATGTAAGAGGGTTCAAAAGAGCTCCAGTCACACAGACTTGTGTAGTATCAGAAAAGTAGGCAAGAGAGAGCACACTGTGACAGGAACGGGTCTGTTTTTTTTTTTGTTGGTTTGTTTTTTTGTACCGAGCACTGGACAGCGACTTTATATACCACAACAGTTTCTTACAGGAGGAATACAGAATGAGGAGAAAGTAAGCTCCAAATAAATAAGAGGTGAAGGCTAGTCATGACGGTGGCTCAGCTTTGTCCTTTATGCGACTTGCAAGCATCCTTGAAAACAGACAGAAAAGACAAGGAAGGGAAAAAGAGGCAGCAAAATAAAAAAAGTTAAAAGTTCGCAACGAAAGCAAGAGTCATGAATGCAATAGACATGAACGACATGGAAGAAGACAAAAACCCTGAAGAAGACAACAAGAGGACAAGACATTTGAAGGTATTACAGGAAAATTACCAGCAAATGGAAAAATCTGACAGATTTAATGTTCTGCATTTTCCTACTTGTGATGATGATGACGACGACGAAGACGATGACGATGATAACAAGCAGCAGTTTGAGAAGACATCCTTTGCTAGTGATAATGATGAAGATGATAGTGATGCCAGTGAAGAATATGAAGACTATCCAGAAAAGCTATACTGCCACCCAGCCTTCCCAGACAGTGTTTTCCAAACTTTGGAAGAAATGAAACAATTGTCCTTCCTCACTGATCTCAATGTAAGAACTGAAAATGAAGTTCATTTCCATGCTCACTCTTTAGTCCTGTCTGCCCTGAGCACCCTCATCCAGCAGATGCTCATACAAGCGAACGAACAGAACCAGAGAGAGATATATTTACGTGTTGGTCCAGAAGTATCTGATTTGGGCCTAAATGCAGTGTTGGAGTTTGCCTACACTGGAACCATCTCTGATTTGAACAGAGGATCTTTAGCTCAGATTCAAGCTGCTGCTCTGTATCTGGGAGTTCCCAGGGTTGTGGAGCTCTGCAAAGAAGAAGAGGAAAGAGAGAGAAAGAAAGATGGTGAGAAGAAGATGGAAGCTAGTCGAATCTCTGCTGAAGAACAGAAGAAGGTCAGCTTGGAGTCCATCAGGCAGCTGTGGGAAGAGAGAGTGGGCTGTGATGTGGAGGTGGAGGCGGAAGGAAGAATATTTAGTGGTATGGGGACATAAAAAGTAGCATTTTTTTAGAGACTACTCAAGGAAATGTACTATAATGTCCACATAAATGTGCATATTATACACTATATATGATAAAATGTTATGGACATGAAAATTGAACATTGATGTGAAAATTTTTGAGGAACCATTGTTGTTTTTTGTTTATTTCTTGTCCATTTTCAGCACACAGGGTCATTCTGAGTGCCAGCAGCGACTACTTCCGTGCCATGTTCAGCAGCGGTATGAAAGAGACGCACCAGACCTCAGTGTCACTGCTACTAATTGGGGCACCTGAACTAGAAGCTCTTCTTCACTGCTGCTACAGCGGACATCTGTTTCTTGACTGGGGCTGCATTTTCGAGCTCACCTCCACTGCTCTACAGTTCCAATTTCAACCCGCTCTGTCGCTCTGTCTCAATTTTATGCAGGAGGAAATGGATGAGTACAGATGTCTGGACGTGGCTGCTTTTGCCGAGGCTTATGAAATGAGTGACTTGCTGGAAATGGCGGAAGACTTTGCGCTTAGGCATTTTGAGGATGTTTCAGCCACAGTGAAATTTCAGGACCTGCCTGTGGAAAAGCTGAAGAAATATCTCCGTAGCAACAGCCTCTGCGTAACATCAGAGTTGTCTGTTTTCAGAGCTGTCGTGTCTTGGATCGAAGCCGATCCGATGACTAGGGTGAAAGAAGCCAGGGATCTAATGAGAACTGTCCTATTTCCTCTCATGACTTTTACAGAATTCCGAGAAGTGAAGGTTATAATGTCGTGGCCACATGTCAGCAATAGGGATCTTTACGAGTCTCTATTTGAAGAGTTCTGCACCAGTACCTTTAATTCCCATTCAGACTTTAGGACATACCTTCCTAAAGAAACGCTAGTGCTCGTTGGTGGTGAAAGGATCACTGAAAACCTTGATAAACGCTTACCTTGTAGGGAAATATGGTTCAGCAACTCTTTCCGTAACCACGTTGGCCTAATGAAAAGAGTCGAATGGAGAAAACTGGGAGATTTACCAGAGAAACCAAGATTTTGTCATAGAGTTAGAGTAGTAAGCGGGAAACTATATGTCGTTGGTGGTCGACATTATTATGGGAAGGAAGACACTATGAAATGCACCTATAGGTAAAGTACCTCGATTATACTCAAACTCTAGATAAATAATTTTGAAGTTTTTAATCCATTTATAAATGACCCTTTTCTACAGGTACGATCCGATCCAAAACAGTTGGCAAAGGTTGGCTGATATGAATGAAAGAAGGGGCAACTTTGCTCTTGTGGTGTTGGATGGAAATATGTTTGCCATAGGTGGTGACAAAGATTCTGAGTTCAACACAGGAAGTGTAGAAGTCTACTGTCCTGTTACAGATACTTGGAGGTAAGCATGAAACATTGGACTCAATCTGCATATAATAATATGTATAAGATCAATTCCTGTCCTTGTTTACATCGAAAAGTTCAATTTATTAAGCAGATTGTGTCCCGCTAGCTAAATGTCAGGAGTATTTAATGCTAGTGTGGATAATACATATCTATCTACTGCAGTGAAGACTTTTTAGTCTTTATATATTGTAAAAACCTGCAGGTTTGTACATATTGTATTACCCTAATGTGGTGTATGTAGAATTTCTACATCTAAAAGTTACATTCTCCTCTGTCACAATGAGACTTCAAGTCTGTGATCGTGTAAACATATTGATTGGTCAGTTGGTGTCTATGTTGCATTCATGCTTTTATCATAGTGGATAATAATAGGCTGACATAGAATCATGTAAAACCTGGTTTGTTTTTGGAACTAGAAAAAAAAATATGACTACAGACCAGATAGAATAAATGACACCATAAAAACACTGTTTTTCTTACCTTCTCCAGCTTTGTTCACCCTCTGGACCAATCCTTAAGTGCTCATGCTGCCAGTGTATGGAATGAAAAGATTTTCATCTCAGGAGGCTTTGACAGTAGATTCCAGAGCCTGGCATCCATGCTGGTGTACCATCCAGAGCAAGGCTCAACATACCTCGTAGATATGACCCAGAACAGAGCACAGCACTGCATGGAGACTTTGAAAGACTGCTTGTATGTAGCTGGTGGAGTCTCAGGTGTGGGTGGACAGTTATTTGACCAGCTAGCCTGTGAGTTCTTTGATCCAGTTAACGGTTACTGGTGTACCATTACGCCCATGTCTTTGCCTCATGTCTGTGCAGCATCTGCAGTGTTGGAAGGAAAGATTTATATCATTGGTGGCTATTGTCATGAAGACTATAATGACACAAAAGTGGTCCATAGGTTTGATCCTGTAATGCAACACTGGGAGAACTTGTGTGGAACCCCTGGTTCTAACACATATATCGCTGCTTGTGTTCTGGCTTTACCTCATCACCTCAGAAAATGAAGACGCTGGCTTTCATCAGCTCTTTAACTTACTGTGGTTTGTATGTAGAAATATAAAGTGTCAGATAAGATTTTCTCTAACCAGTAATCTCCAAGCACATACTTGAATATAATATCTTTAAATCTTTATAAACCTTATAAACACCTTCATATTTTCACAATAAAGTTGTATCCAATGGCACATCACAGAGTCTTCGAAATGCATATTTTACAGGTTGTGAAGAAATATAATGTCTATTTAGGGTGCATTTACACAAAGAATTTCTTGTGATGTCGAGTGACAAAACTACTTTTTACTAAGCTACTCGTAGACTGGTGTGCACCCAGTGTTGGTAAGGTTTAACCTTACAGATTGAAGCTGAATGTTGATTGATCATCTTAACGTGGATAATCTGCATCTCTAATGAGTGACCAAAGGTGACTGTGGTGAGGAAAACTCCCTGAGACAATATGAAGAAGAAACCTTGAGAGGAACCAGACTCTAATCGGAAACCCATCATCATAACTGTGGGATCAAAAAAAAGTGAAATTGTGTAACCAGGATCTTTTGAACAATTTGAGAATTATGAAGTGTTTACTGATGGAGACTTGAGTGCAATAATGATCTTGACAATCGCAGTCCAAATCCATCGCCATACTAAGTGGTACCATCCACATCAATCCCTTGTATCTTCAGGTTGTCCATGTGTGGCCATCCTCCTCAGCAGTAAACAGCTTGCCTAGGATTGTAGTGTATCTTTAACTTATCCTGCAGACACTATATAAGTGTTAGGTGAAAATATATTCTGGAAGGGACAGTGTTTATCTACCTACTGATATGTTTTTGTAGGGAAAACCAGAGAACCTAGTGGAAGACCACATAAACACAGACAGAAAAAAAAAAAAATCACACAGACAATCACCTTTGAGTTCAAGATCAAACCACCTGTACAAAAAGTCTTATAATTCCCATTAATATTTCCGGAAACTTCTTTTTAACCACATTAGAAACAGGTTTATTTTCCACAATTATAAAACATTGCTTTAAAACGCTCAATTTATTTATTTATTTATTTATTTATTTTACGCTATTAAACAAATCATAGTTCACATCCTATATCAGATTTACGCCACAGGTATCTTATGCTCTAAGCTTTTATTTTAGTAAACGTGCATCATCATACTGACTAAGAATACAGTGCTTACTAAAATAAAAAAGAAATCAAATCATTTTTAAAATGCACTACCACTGATATATGGAAATGTTTTCCTTCTTCGTGGAGTTTACACTATTTGAAGTCAAATAAACCATAATTGATGTATTTAACTACAATACAGTGTTTATTAACAATAATTTGAAATATGTTTCATGTTTTTCCCTCCATTTTTGTACTCAAAATTTAAAAATATATAATTTTACAATTTTAAAACTTGGAGTTTATCCTAGTGAACTCAGGGCAGAAGGCAGGGGACACCCTTGACAGGCTGGAAACCCATTGTAGGGCACAGTCACACACACTTACACACAGTTGGACACTACAGCACATGACTTTGGAAACAGGATAACCCAGAGGAAACCATTAAAATATAAGAGAACATGCAAATTCAACAATCCAATCCAAGCCACCACGTCCCAAGTGGTTCTTTTAACACACTGGTAATTGCTGACCAAGGAAAAATATATATACCTGTAATTCACAATAAAAATTTAAATTATATTGTTTTAAAATCAATGGGTCTTTTCCAGATCTTTCTGTTCCTTTGACCTTCTTAAACGAGCAGGTAAGTGGAGTAAACAAGCTCGGATGTCGGTGACAGGGCCGGCCATCTTGCCCATATTCTCCCACCTCTGAGTTCCAGGGTCATAACGATGCACCAGTCTGGCCTCACTGTAATCATCTTGTGAATACCCACCCAGAACATACAACTTCCCCTCCAGGACTGCCGAGGCAGCTCCGACATGGCAGACAGGAAGTGACGTGAATGCAGTCCACGTATCACTTCTAGGGTCATAGCTTTCACAAGACAACTGATCAGTGTAAAATTCTCGCAAGTTGCACGCTCCTCCGGCGACGTAGAAGCGCTTGGCCAAGCTTTCCATGCAGTGCTGAGCTCTATCGTGCGCCATGTCTGCCAGATAAGTCGTACCTTGTTCTGGATGGTAGAGGAACATGGACACCAGGCACTGGTACTTTAAATTAAAACCTCCTGAGATAAAAATCTCTCCTTCCCAGACGACAGCTGCGTGGCCACTCAGAGGCTGGTCCAGAGAATGTGTGAAGCTAAAATGAAACACAGAAGCTTTCTTTTGTTTGTGATATCCAATTCAGTGATACTAAAGCTCTGTTAAAATCACTGGTGCACTTTTTAGAGTTTAAAAATAATCTATTGTATCTATAAACTATGTAGCTGATAGTGTTTTCTGCAGACTCACTGTTTTACATATGTATGTGTGAGAGAGGCAAAAATGGTATACCTTTGTAACGAAACACATTTCTCTTGCTGTCATTTGGTCGCCTGATGATTTATTATGATTAATAGGGAAATTTGAGTGCTAAGTAAATGTAGTCTCTTACCTCCAGGTGTCCGTTTCCACTGAGTATTTTTCCACACTGTCCAAATTAGTGCTGATGTCCCTGTCTCCTCCAATAACGTACAGAACGTCCCCTCTCACCACCATGGTAAAGTTACTCCTGTGCTCCTGCATATCTGACAGTCTGTCCCAGGAGTTGTTTAAAGGGTCATACCTGTCAGTTTGTGTGTGTGTGTGTGTGTGTGTGTGTGTGCATGTATTATGCATGAGAAAAAAAATGAGATTAGGACATAATAGGAACAAATACAAAACAAAAGAGTGCAGTATTAACCCTTATGAGGTGATAATCAGTTTGTGATGAAAATGACATTATTAATTAACCATAAATTATAAAATTAACCAATTGTGTAAAAATAAAAAAATAATAAATCACGTGCAAATAAATGAATCAGACAGTTCTGTTAAGTTTAAGATGGAAAAAAATGATTTTATCTTTAATGCCTCATCAACATGGAGCAAAGGAAGACCTCAAACTTACTGTGTGATATTTACTCTTTACTTTATGCCACTTCTAACTATTTATTTATTTATTGTGTTTCATGTATTTATGCATTTATTTATTTATTTAGTTAGTTAGTTAGTCAGTTAAAATAGTTAGTAAGTTAGTTATTGAATGATTTATTTTCGTGTATTGTATCTTTGCTACATTCTTGATCAGGTCACTAAGAGATTTAATCTCTTAAAAAGTTTTTAATCCTGGCTAAATGAAGGGCTACTAACTATCTAACAAGCTAAAAATGTGAAACATTTTTTAAAAAAGTGTGAAAAATGAATATATGAAAATGAATTGTAAATGATATAAAAAATGTTTCAACTATAATATACGTACCTGTATGCAGATTTCATGGTGTCTGCCTTAGAATAGTAATAGCAGCCTCCTGCTACGTAGAGCTTTTTGTGGAGTATGCTGATTCCATGCCTGAACCTGGCTTGCTCTGGCATTTCACCCAAAATCCTCCACTCCATATCCTTAACCAATCCTGTACCACTACGCAGGGAGTTCGCAAACCACATCTGCTTGCTTGGAAGCCTTTGGCCTTCGTCTGGATTTAATTGATCACCTCCCACAACAACAAGAACGTCTTTGGGGTAACGCATGCGGTGCTGAACTACAGGACTGGAGTCTCCGAATCCAAATTCTTTTAGTGCAGTGTGGTAAAGATATACATCATCACCACCACTACACTCCATCTGCAGGTTAACAGCTCGGACCTCACGAAACTCACGGAAGGTCATGAGCGGAAACCGCACTCCTGTCATTACTTCCTGGGCTTGACACAACCTTTGGGCCGGATCTGCCTCGATCCATGCCACCACTGCCCTGAAGACGGCCAGTTCGGACGGAACGCACAAGGCATCACGTCTCAAAAGGTCCAACAGTTTCTCAGCCGGCAGCTCCAGGAACTTTGGAGTTGCCATAACTTCCTGGAAGTGCATGAGGATAAAGTCTTCAGCTGTTTCAAGCAAGTCACTAAGCATATAAGCCTCAGCAAAGGCAACCACATCCAGACAGTTGTGGACATCCATTTGCTGTTCTAGGTAGCTGAGACAAAGCGAAAGAGCCGGTTGGAATTGGAACTGTAGAGCAGTGGTGGTGAGCTCGAAAATGCAGCCCCAGTCAAGAAACAGATGTCCGCTGTAGCAGCAGTGAAGAAGAGCTTCTAGTTCAGGTGCCCCAGTCAGTAGCAGGGACACTGCGGTCTGGTGCGTCTCTTTCATACCGCTGCTGAACATGGCACGGAAGTAGTCGCTGCTGGCGCTCAGAATGACCCTGTGTGCTGAAAATGGACATAAAATGTAAATAAAGGTAATTGAAATATCCAATATCCTTATATTATGGCTTCCTAGATATACATGGAACCTGCTCTTATAGCAAAACTCTGCTGTAGTGTTCTACTGGAAGCAGTGCAGCCGAGAGAAACACTACGAAATGAAGAGAATACAGTGTTGGGAAGAAATTAATAGAATTTTATTAGAATTTAGGTTGTAAATGTAGGTCAGTGCTTCTGATAGTGTTTAGGCCAGCAGAGAAGACCTTGCTGGCCCTGACGGCCCACTGCTGCTTAAACACATGTTCACTCCATAAAAATCTTACAATGCCTCACATAGATCAGAGAGCATCGATCCTTAAAATGTTCCCTTACGGACATAAAAGTTTGATTAAGCTAACAAATTTATATGCCATATAAAACGTGAAATTGAGCCTTTGCCACTGACCCAACTAGTGTACATGATATACAGATTTACTACCTAGGGGTAGAACTGCCACCAAAGAGTTCGGGAGATGTGCCAACAAAGCTTTACATCTATAAATAAATACTAGAAAATGAAAGTTGGAAGTCTTATTCATTTCCTTTTTATCTTTTGATTTTGCTCCTGAATGTCTTTAGTGAATAGCAAAAACTAAAGAACTGGCCTTGCCTCCAGAACAGACTGACAGTTTGATCCATTTGTACACTGAAATGATCCATTCCAGATAAATGTTGATAAATGAACACATACAAGAGGAATTTTATTTGTATTAGTAGTCTAAGGAATATTGTTCTTTGCTCCTAACTTGTTCTTCACTTAACATGACCTGTTTGAAATGAGTTTGAAACCCCTGAGATGTGCCTTTATCCTTTGTTCTATTGAGCTCCCAGACAATTGAAACATAACTATAGCCTATGGTTAATAATGTGGTATATCTTTACCATGAAATGTTCTTCCTTCAGCCTCCAGCTCCACATCACAGCCCACTCTATCTTCCCACAGCTGCCTGATGCTCTGAAGATTGACCTTTCTCTGCTCTTCACCAACATTTTTCCTCTGAGTCTTCTCACCATCTTTCTTTCTCTCTCTTTCCTCTTCTTCTTTGCAGAGCTCCACAACCCTGGGAACTCCCAGATACAGAGCAGCAGCTTGAATCTGAGCTAAAGATCCTCTGTTCAAATCAGAGATGGTTCCAGTGTAGGCAAACTCCAAAACTGCATTTAGGCCCAAATCAGATACTTCTGGACCAACAGGTAAATATATCTCTCTCTGGTTCTGTTCGTTCCTCTTCTGGAGCATCTCTAAGATGAGGGAACTTACAGCAGCCAGGACTAAAGAGTGAGCATGCATAATAGGACCATGCTGAACACTTAGAGTCAGGTCAGTAAGGACAGAACAACACCTCAGCTCCTCTATCGCTTGGAAGATCTCAGATGAGTAAATCTCTTTCGTCCACTTCTCTGGTTCCTGTTCATCATCCCACTCGTTCACCGTGTCTCGAATCATCCTCTCGTTCTTTACGTCCTCCTTTTCCTTCATCCCCATTCTGCTATCGTTGTAAGCTTTTATCCACGTTAACTTCTTGCTCTCTCTATCAAACTCTTCCCCTCCTTCCTCCATCAGTTTTTTCCTTCGCTCTTTCTCTCTTCTCCACCTCTCCTCCCATTCCATAGGCAGGTAGCGTCTCGTGAACTCCATGCTTCTTGATGAGACGTTTGAGCAACAGGGAGAGGTCTGCGTTGTTAATTTTCTTCTATGTTTTCAGCAAGCTGTTCATACAGTGCCACCATGATTAATTCTCAAAGTAAACAACATTCTAATTTTAGATTCTGCTTCAGTAGCTCGAGTGTCTTTAGACCTCACTGAGCCTTGGCAGTACCGTAGGTGCCAAAAGTCTGAATCCAATTCCAAGAACCTTTTCAGGCAGAGTAAACGATTCTTCAGTAATATTATACAATGACCAACAAAACTTTCTCTTTCTTGGGTCTTCTGGATAACAGCAGTATAAACTATGTTCACTGAGGGGCCTAGATTTTTTTTGTGTGTTGTTTGATTTTGCACGTGTCCAAACCAGAATATATATATAGAATTTCTATCGAAATATTCAAAGTACAGGTCGGTGTCACGTGTAATTAATTTAGCAAACACTTACTATATCTGAAATTCATATGAAAATGCTACATCTAAAGGGCAGGTGTGAAATTAGCAGAAACACATTGACTCCAATTGAAGAAATTATTACTCATTTATTAAATCAGGAGTTTACTAACTCATGTCTATGTAAAATATTTTCTTGTCTCAAGAAATTCTTGTGAAATAAAGCTGGCTTATTATATGATAAAGTTTCTGTTCCTAGCTGCATTTATGACATCCTTTGCATCAGCTTACACACACTTCTAAGCCTGTGCACTTTTCTTTTTATTTTTTTCTTCGATTATAAATGACAGAACAGTAAAAATCTTTCTTCA
>JAOTRN010000033.1:5487520-5505413 GCA_028566695.1 Bagroides melapterus
ACGATTCGGTGTCTTTCGGGTTAAATTCAACACAAACATTTTGACAAGCAAGACACACTTACAGAGAGTTGAGGGAACGCAGGCCTTGGAAGGCATCAGGAGCAATTTCAGAGATCTGGTTGTTGCTAAGGTCTCTGTAAACGGGGGAAAAAAACAGGGTAGTGAAAAAGACTTGAAACAGAAGGAAATAAATGATTCATACAGTCTAAAAGTGATCTGACCCTGTGTCCCCTTTCCCTAGCACTACTGAAAAATCAGCTACCCGTGACCGTCTCCATTCAGTTTGATCGGTCACTTGCTGAGAGGCAAGGGGAATTTTAGGGCACCCGGTCTGCACCCATTTACGTAGCTGCCCACAGAGAGCTGTGCATGGGTTGGCTGACAATCCAGTTGTCCAGGGCATGGTTTCTGGCTGGCTCAGCCTGTCTGCCCAGTGGCAGAGTGATGAGGTGGGATATTACAAAGGCACAGGGCTTTTCCCTCAATACTGGAACACAGTTTAACAAACTCCACAGGTTCGTGGCCCTCTGTCAAAACCACAGTGGGCATTCTTTGTGTTGTGAGCTTCGTAGACGAGACAGAACTGCCGAGCATATTCTAAATGTGCTTCAAAATATGCCTCGGAAGGGGAAAAAGCATGTGCAGTGCCCCAGCTCTGTCAAGCTGACTTGTATAAAGAAGAGGCTGTCCTCTCAACAAACATTTAAGACAGAACCCTAACAAAAGTCAGCTGAATGTATCTGAATCAACTACAACGTGTGGTATTAAGTCTTTCAGCCAAATATGTGCTTTTTTACTTAGATGATATACTGTGGTTCCTCCCAGGCAACTAAACTGATATGATCTGAAATACATTGAGAGAGTTTGTCTCCAGGCAGAAAACTAATTTCCTGCTCAGTGTGGAAGGTGAATAAAATGTCCTTGATTTGGCGAGTCACCCTCAGCCAGTCATTTTAGTCAGAGGTGGTCTATTTCTCAGATTCAAACTGCTTTTCTAAACGTGACAAAACAACAAGTTGACCATAACTGTGATGTAGAAGAAGTCGGTAGACAACTCTAAAACAGGGTTGTGGTTTGTATCAAAAGGAATGTTGAGGAGCAAACTTTTTTCTTTACCACCCTTCCATTAGTGGATTACTTGGGCTCTTCCAGCCTGGTGAAAAGTTGTGATGGCAAGTGGGACAGCTGAGAAAGCAGACAGGCCAAAGAGAGGGAAATTTGTAAGTTTTATTTTTACACAGATTAAGCATTGCCATGACTCGTTTGGTTACTGGACCGACGCATCACTGAAGGACAAGTGAGCGGTCTCTGAAAAAGAAAAAAAGAAATTCTCCTTCTTCCCACGGCTGCTATTTGAGGGCCAAAACTAGGCAAAAGCCAAGGTTTTTGTGGATGTGGCTGCTGCTTCAGGTCATTCAGGCCATCATGTCTAGAGTCTTCCATCTGGGATTTTTGTTCTCCCATGGACAGTAATCCTTCTGGGCACAAGTAACTCAAAGTATGTAATGGGGATAAATGGTTCATAAATATACAAAATTCCACCTAATGCACTATTATCATTATTTATATTACCATAGACAGATTTTGTACAATGTAGACGAAAATCGACAAAGGATTGGTTGGAAGATGGGTGTGGTGGGACATTATGCCTCTAAGGTTCCACAGTTTTGCTCTAGGCTTCTTGTATTCAATTTGTGAACACTTCTAAGCAATTCTGTCAAGTGGACTGGATTTAAGAGAATACAGGAATCTTATAAACTTAGACGTTATAAATCGTTTAATTGTGGGCTTTCTTTCTTTCTTTTTTCTTATGTTTGTTTTTGCTTATGACTTTCATTATATTTTTGTCCAGTGGTTGTGACAGAGAATCAGATTTCCTCTGGCCTTCCCCAGACCTCCCTTTTTTTCAACAATATTGTCCAAGACTATCTGGTCTGTCATCATATTGTCATCAGACATTCATATAGAATGGTAAGATATGGAAGACCAATCCATTATTACCATAGCAACTGATCCAAGGATTTTTAAAAGTTTAAAAAAGTCTAAGTCATATAGTAAAAATGATGGAGTTAACAATGGGGCAGAAAAACTAGACTTACCTACTTTTGCTGTTGTTTTTATTCTGAATGTATTTTTTTACCTTTCCAAGAGTTGTACCATTTGTGTACCATTTTGAAAATACAAGATAATAAAACCTACTAATTATTATTAGTCTTTCTGTCGTTTTTATTCTATTCTCAGGGCTGTTGGATCAATAAACTCACATTCGGCGTAGCTTCTTGTAAGGCGAAAACGCTCCTGGTGGGACGGACTTGATGCCGTTCTGTTCCAGTCGTCTGTGCAAAGAGGAAAAAAAAGAAGGGGGAGAAGAAGAGAGGGACATTGGTGGAAGTCAGAAAACTAGACAACAAAGAGCTCCATGGCAACAAAGCTCATTAACATGCAGCGGCTCGGTCCGATTGCATAATGGTCAGGTGCTTCTTGTTATCCTGGCTTCAACTGGATCATATTTACATAATAACAAGTTATTGTGCCAGTGACAATGACAATGAAAATCATAGACATGATTAAAATAAGGGAAGGTAATTTGCATTTCAACTGACATTGTTGGCCACGGGTCTCTTTCCTTGGGCCAGCTCACCCACTTTCTGAAAATATTTCCTCCAGCAGAACCTCAAGGTTTGCAAGAACCTCAAAGGAATTATATTTCAAATCTATTTATACTGAATAAAAATCTGTAGAGCTTGTTAGCAAAGGCTCCACTTACATTCTAAAACCAGCTGTTGGTTTCTTAGCCCGCTACATCACCACCTAACTCCTTCTTCCAAAAGAGTCTGAATAATATCAGCAACTTCATATGGTATAAGCTGGCAGTAATGTCGTTACGGCTACGTGTTGTCAAGAGAAAAATTATTAAGTGCAAGGGTTAAACGAAAGAACTAAACCTCAGCCTCATAATCCCAACGTCTCACTCTAGAAACGTGCCAAACGAGCACCTGACGGCTGTTCACCCCACCCTTAAGAACTGCCGATGTTCCTCTTCCTCCTTCTGATTCAATTTAGAAAAAAAAAAGCTAAGACATAAGCGAAAAAGCAAAGGAGAGCGCTAATCAAGGTGAGTAAAAGGCCATGCCATGTGACTTGAGTTTAGTTTCAGTGGTACTTTAACAGAGACCCTGAGCAAATTTGCGTCACAGACATCTGAGATTCCTCCAACCACTGTACTGCTGGCATCATTAGAAACCACAAGTTGTTCTGGCCTCTCTTTACATCGCAGGCAGCCATTAGGAGAGTTAGTATTAAGCCACACACAATCAGTTCTCGCCATCAATCTTGCCGAGTCTCAATTCCAGAATCTGTCTCTGCGGCTTTAGATCCGTGCACCTGCGTTCCTGTCATTACACACTTACAGATATGTACTGATATGTATGTATATATGTATATATACATACGTCTCTCTGTTTCCCAAAACGTCACATATATGTGTCTGGCTGTTGATGTACTGATTTACCGAGGTATTCTTTAACATAATTGCGAGTATATATATATGTCACCGACTGACTATGTCTATGCACTGTGTGTGTAATCACAAGTTAGTGAGCGCCAAAAGCTCAAATTCAGACTGTTTAACTGTTATTAATCGCATATGTGGCGATCCCTTTGCGGAATCTTTACGAATTGGACGGCTCTAATCAGCGTCAGCTGTGCTGGAAAAAGTCCGGGAACGCAATAAAGGTTTATTTCTCTCGCGTTTTGAGAGTCCCATTAGTGGCTGTGCATGCTGGCCTGATTTTTTTTTTTTTTTTTTAAACTTAAGAAGCTTTCACTTAATGACCACACATTTCACCTCTGCCACAAGGCATAAGCCTTGATCCCCCTAAGCCTTATTAAAAGGGGCAATTTTAAAAGCTGCGAAGTGACCTAGACCATCAGTGCAGACAAAACTGCCTCTGCTTACATACATAAGCCTGGCTGTGGAAAGCTGCCACCACAAAGGCTCTTGAATAAGTAAACTGTGGTTTCATTAAAAATGTGGGCCTTGGTGAACATTGAAGATCACTGATACTATTAATGGAATAACAGTGCTGGCTGTGAAGACTGATTTGCATAATTTTTAATTAAGAGAGATATTCCACTTCAAAGATGAATTTAGTGGGAATAAAAGAAATGCACATTAAATTGCATGGACGCGACAGTTCCAGACCACAGGATAGAGCTAAGCACATTCCTGACTTGTTCATGATTTGGACCACTCTTATTATATTTTGTTTTAAATCCATTTTTGGACAATATAAATGCACATACTTACTAATTTAATAGATAGTTTATACTCGCTTTAGCATGGCCACGTTCTACCAAGATGTTCTTTCCAGGCATCTGAGACATGAATATAACTCTATAAATCAATACTTGGTGACTTAAAGTTTTGTCACGATGTAGAGATCAACTGATGAACAAAGAAGCTTGGACAATGGCAGACTGGAATTGATTACGGGTCAGAACAAAGCTTCCACAAAGACAGGCTTGATTATCTACAGACAAGCTGCCCAGAGCCTACAATCAAAAGAGGACAAAAAAGAGAGACACTCATCCAAAATAATCCATGAGAGAGAATGAAATAATCAAGGGAGCACAATCAATGCCATGCTATTCATCAGCTCAAAGTTGGATAGCTAGAAGTATCACTCTGATTTGCTCTGATGTGATTGTGTTGTGCTAATATGAGCGAAAAAGAAGAAGCTGGATCTCATAAGCAAGAAGAAATCATAAGAAACTTGATAATGATCCCTTGGCTTCATGCTGAAAAACCCAAAAAAGGCACAAAGTAAAGGGCAGCTTTGCTGAAAAAGCAGCATAACTGTCAAAAAAAAAAAGCCTGTCTGAAAAAAAAAACCATGCTTTTGAAACCCCCAATCTGCGGTAATCATAGACATTACAAACACACTCCCACATAGGCCCAGACCAGGAAGCAGAAAAATAATGACTGTTGGGCTTCTGTGATTTGTTTCGAGGCCATGAGGAAGCATGGCTGTCCTGCTGTAATCGAAAACTATTGTATAATGAAGGTGGAAGAGAACCTTGTAAAAGATGGATAAAGGAGTGGATATTGGAGTGTTTAGGTGATGCAGTCCTGGAGGAACCAGGATAGGGAAGGGCAAGAGGTTCAGAGTTTTTTGTTAAATCATGGACAATGTTAGGCTGGATGTCTGTAGTGAACTGATTAATGCATCATAAAAAAGGAACAAACTCACAAGCCTCCAAGATTTTATTTTGTTTCGAACTAATACATTGGCCTCGTATATCATAGGACATGCTGTCATAACTTATTCTGAAAAGGAAAACAATTCAAGGCCACTGGGGAAAGAAAACTCACAGGACGGCTAAGGATGAGCATTTTTTTTTTGAAGGCCTGAGAACAGAGACCCATTAGTTTGGGAGTATGAGTAGACACATCTGACTGAGCACAGACTAAACACTTGATTTGGGGGGAAAAATAAACCACAGGGTTCTTTGAGCATTCACAATATTGCAAGTGCTAAGATTATACATACATATGTATGGTGTCAGTTATAAAATTTGCGCTTTTGTCAAGGACCATACAGAACCAGAGTTAGTTCAAATGTGAACACACTCTTCTGGGCTGTCAGGCCACTTGGGAAAGTTCTGGCCGCTTCTGAACGTTGTTGCCAAGGCACTGAAAATGGGTCAGGGTTATTAAGCAACACCCATGTTGTGTATGTATTTTTCAACATGTTTTTAAGTACATTGAAATGCAGAAACCAGTCTACTGCCCTTCTTGCCCTCAACATAAAGGATGCGAAAAGACACAATGGGTAATTCCTAAGATAATATAAGGAATGACAAGTGGCAATGAAACAAACTTCAGTTCCTGCTATGGTGTGTGCTTGTAGCTTTCCTTATACTCAGGCTTTCTGTGACAACTATTACACAATATGGGTATTATATTATTATCTATTAAATTATATTAGTCCACTGTGAAGCTGAATGTCTTTACAAGATGTGCTACATAATAACGTTAACAGTGAAACCAAATTTTAATCAATTTTGCATTTTTTAGTGTAATGTCAATAAAGTAAAACGTCCAGGATTGCTAAGTGCTTAGCCAAGAAAATTTTGAGATCACGTCAAGGCCATATTAGCCTTTCGATGACATCTCTTCACTGTGAGAACAGCCTAATGGTTTCCTTTCTGTAAGTTGGGCCGTGGATAGATGAATGAGCTGCTAACTCGGCCACCCTGCTCTACTGTATGTGCACAGCTTGATGAGTGAATGAAATCCCAAGCCTTAGCTGCAATTCACTTTCCTCCACATATTATAATGTCTAGTTCAGGAGTTACTGTTATTGAGAATCTAAACTGAATGTCTTGGATACTATTTCAAGATATGTTCAAAATGCTTTAATTAAATATAATGAATGATTTATGGGGGAAAAAAATATTTTAAAAGAGTTTTTTAAACCAGTGGTTCTCAAAGCGGGGTCTGAGGAACCCCGGGGATTCAGGAAACATAGCCAAAGACGCTGCTCTTTTTTTCCATTCATAAATGGAAACACAATCCACCAAGTTCCAATCCAATAAGTGATTCAATTTATTATGGAGTTTGCATAGCTATTAGCCAGTTTACCTTAACTGGAATTACCTGGAATTGAAATTATTTGTGTTTAATCCAAATCTCATTGAAAAAAACAAACTAGTACTTCTGGTGCTTGGCCCTAATAAAATAACGTTCCTGAAATACATCAGAAGTAAGAGGTTCTGAAAATTTATTTTACAGTTGAAGGTGTTCCTGGCTTCAAAAAACTGTCAGAAATGTCTGTAGTTTTTCATAATGCTAACATCTGCTTCCAATCTAATAGAAATACTGTACATGAATATGCTTTAGGAATATTTGGCTCTGATCAATTTTGCTGATGTCTTTGACGTCACATCGTCTTTGGTCTCATGGTATTGCTGTTACCAATTTACCCAGACCCGTATATTATGCAGGTCTAGTCTAATTATAGCATTTTTAAAAATCTTTATTTATTTTTAATTTATTTATCTGCTATAGAATCACTTAAAAGACTTCCACTGTTCACCTTAATGAACCGATTCAAACATCGGACTCAAAGAATCGATTATTTGAGCAGAAGCTTTTGCAAAGGATCATTACAGAAACCGGGACAGTGGTAAGAAAGATTTTAAACATATTGTAGTATTTTAGCCCATCCGTCTGTTTATCTGCTTGTGTGTTTGAACAAAAATGATATTCTACTCAAAATAGAACCACTGTCTAAAATGTCAGTATGCGGGTCGGTAAAATATCCATGCTAACGGAACTTTGGTAATAGTGTTGAAAGCGACTTAGTAGCATCGATGCTAGCGGTAAATTTGTGATTATTTATTTATTTATTTATTTTTATCTTAGCTTTGGTTGTGGGAGATTAGAATGATTGGCAATTAATTTTTTCTGTACTAGTGGATTGTGGACGTTTATTATATAAGTGCGGCCGAAATTCATACATGCGCTTTTCTGAGCTATTTGAAGCGTAAATAGTTTATCTCATTCAGCATATTCAGACCAATGGCCGATTATACTACGGTGGATTCGATATTTTACAAATGTTTTTTGTTTTTTTTAATTAGTGCAAGTGTTGTATGATTTATTTTTCAACATTTTAAAAATTCACCATAATCTGGTAGTTTACTAACACGTTATTTATATGCGTTTGGCATCATTTGGGTTATAGGGGAACGGCTCATACTTCCGGTCAGTACCAGTCCGGTCAATTTGTATAAACATTTAAATTGCCACATGTAGTCAGGTATGGCTGTTAACTTGGGCCCTTAAGTAGGGTCAGCTCTGTTTTAATAAATGTAGTGTAAAAGTAGCTAAGTAAACTTCACCTAATATTATTAATGTAATATAGAATATTAATATAAATATTTCCATTGCTTCTTGATGCTTAGTACTTCTAAGTAGTAGATATCAATGATTTTTTTTTTTTGCCAGGGTTTTTCCAAACATATAAAAAGGTTTACCCGAGCTGCACAATCCTGCATAATACAAAGATATTATCTTAAGAGATTTCCTAGATGCAGTAAGCTATCATAACTATGGCCTTGATGCCATAGGCGACATGCATGCAGATAAGCCACCGTTGGTTTTAGAGTAATTGCTCACATGTGTTCGCAGCATGAAAAGGGCAAAAGGGGAACGCTCAGATACTCTGGCTCCCTGAGGATGATGTATGTACATTATGTTATGTTTAAATCTCGGAAGTCTGAAAAGCTGCCCTTGGAGCCCATTGCAATCAAAATGGGGTTATCATGGGATCATTGTGGGCACACACTTCCTCTTCAAGGCTGCGGATAAAGGGCAGATTTAAAAGAAAGTCCAGTGTTCTTGAGAAAACCTGAAGATAAAGCTGTTCACTAGACCAGTATTCCCATTAATAGTGAATATGTATATATACATTTTTTATTTCTTCCGTCATATGTCAAGGTTGACAGGACAGATTAAAATATTATTTAGCTGTTCATGGTCGTTTTAGATATACAATTACATTAGCATACTGTAATTCTCTTAGTAGTAAAATGAAGACAGAATTAGCACTAATATTAAAGTAGCGGTAATAATAGTAGTTGATATTGATGATGGTATACTCACATTTCAGCCATATTTTCAGGCAGGTTGGCCGGGATGGCCGTTAATCCTTTACCCCTGCAGTCAACTATATTATTGCTGCAGGTGCACATGGCAGGACAGGAGCCAGAAGCAAGATTGCATGTCTGAGGGCTGGAATTCTCTGATTGACCTGCGAACAGTAGAATAAAATTTGTTATAATGCTTTTTCTTACTGTTGTTTACTGTATTTGAAACCATATGATGCATTATCATTGTTTAAACATTTGCATATTGACCATAATACGGTTAATATTAGTACATAAATGATTGCGGCGTGATATAATAAAAATGATATAAATATGTATGAAGGGCTACAGTGAATCTTCTTCCTTTCTTATTTAAGCAGCAAGGCAATGATTTTTACAGCAGAATCATACTCCTGACTCCTACAGCACTGACCACAGAGGAAAGGATTGTGGCTTTGGCTTGAGGCACCATTAGTCTTGACAAGTCCCTGGAAAAATGAGGTTCGACCTTAAGCCTTTTCTGTTCAGCAAGTTCCATGTCAGTCAATTGCAAATATTATAGCACTTGTAGGAAAGAGAAAAAAAAAAGGGAAATTCTGACAGTGAACTAAAAGAAGAAAAAATGAAACCGAAACAGAATTTATTGTTTGTACTACTTTTGAAACAAAATCTGTTGTAATAGTATTTTGGCAATGCCAAGGACGAGCTCAAATCACCTCTAGTACGATACGCTGCATATTAAAGACGCATTAATGCAGTCCGCTGCCCAAGGGAGCGCTTTGAAATACGCACAATCAGCGCTTCTCACCACAATTCAGCGCTTTATCCCTTGCCTCTGAAAGAAGAGGGCGCAGCAATATGCAGACGCTATAATCGTTTCTCACTCTCCATGTTCTCTCCTGATACTTTTTTTGCTCTGCACCTGTCATAAGAAGATAACACTGCACTGTGATACCCTCCAGACAGCCTAACCTAGAAAGCGAATAAAACAGACTTTTAAATGGGCTAATTTGCACTGCATAACAAATCTGATCCTTGGGAGCCTTTCGACCAATGAATATTTGATTTGGTTCTCTCTCTTTTACAGAGTTCTGGTTGTGCCGGCTGCCTACTGGTTAATTCATAACTAGAGAAACGCATCCGGCATACGGGAAGTGAGGAAAGGCGCTAGAGAATAGATGGAGGTAGAGTCAAGGAGAGAAAGCTAAAGAGAACGAAGACACGCTGAGGGCGAAATGTGCCAAATAAGGAACAATTCTTCAATACGCTTGAAGGTAATTCTGGATTGTTTCCAGGTAGCACGTATCAGGTGAGAGGAGATTAATCCAAATCTGGATTATTTTAATACTCCCATTAATAAAGGTGTTTACGCCTGTCTGTACACCATCTATCTACATGGTAAACACTTTTCCCTAGTGTGTCTGGCCGTATCGAGTGAAACTGTACACATAAGCATTACACAGTGAAATTCCTGGCACTAGTTCATGGCCCATTAACTTAATTACAACTACTTAAATGTTTAGCGTAACAAAAGGCCATGCTTTTAGCCACGGCCTTGACAACAGAACGTTGATATAGCATTTATCACTTAACTCTCAGAAAACAAACATAATACGAAATAATAAGAGATAACAAGTTTGGGCTCTTGGAAAAGGATTAGAATAAATTTGCCGCTATCCGGGCAGCAACATGCATCCCAATCATGCACCAGTTCCACCCTAAATCCCACACAGGTGTCTTCTTATGCATAAACATGCACACACACACACACACGCGCGCACACAAACCTCCCTGTAAAAAAAGCAGCCAACATGCATTTATGTGCCAGCGAGTCGCACAGTAATGATCTCTGCACTGCGAGTTCATGCGCTGGTCAGGGCTCTGGAGACACGGTTTACGTCTGTCTGATTGGAAGATACAGATGAATTTTTCAGACTTGTGGGTTGGGTTTCTACTCAAGATGATGGACATCAGACTATTATAAGAGTGCAAAATCTGCTCATTTTTTCTTATTATGAAAACACTGCATCAAACGCGTAATAACAATCAATAGAAATCTAATAGTACCTCACCTGATGACGTCGAAACCTAAAAAAACAGCTTTGTCCTCATGTTAAACAGCACACATGTTACAGAAATGTCGTCTCCTCTTGAGGATCAAAAGAACCACAAACACAACAACTCATTTTGCAGCTCAGATGCACCACCATATTTGTAGATATCTTTATATAACTTTTCATTTATCATCCGTCTCTGTGTCTTGCCTCAAGTTCTGTTACCACTGTCAGTAAATAGATCATATCCTGTCATGCTGCATGCTTGTGTGAAAATCACAAGGCACGTGAAAAGGTTCACAGTCTCCAACCTGCACTGGATCCATGATGTTCCCCAACTTCTCAGCTGCTGTGACTTCCTCTGAGTAATTAAAACAAGGCCTAGTTGTGTCTAAAAGAACCTTGTCCTTTTAGCCTAAGAACAGAAACTAACAGTCTCACTGGAGGCCTCTGGGGCCCCGATGGAGCGAGTGTAATTGCCGATTATCTAAAAAAGCAAGTCACTGTGAATATAATCTCCTTCTTTGGATGGGGGAAATCCATCCAAAATGTACGCTAACAGTATGCACGGGCAATGAAAACTGTTTAACAGACTCTATGAGGCTTTTTATGCTAACTGGAATCAACTCATCATCATTTTTTAGCTCAAGAAACTCAGAAACTAAGCCTGACACCATATGTTAAAGATTTGGAAGGAGCTGTCTATCCTATGATTCCAACATAACCAGTAACCATCAGATGGGAGCTAGAGATGACCGTGCATACCCTACGGTTTCTCATATAGCCTCAGTACTTTCTTTGAGTAGAGTGAAGGAGTTTCAATGTCTTCAATTTGTTCCTATTTTTTTTAAATCCTGGCTGAGCAAATAAAAGGCGTGATGAACGTGCCAGCTGTGTTTGATGTTACGGTACTATGGACAGTAAACCTAGGAGGCCCTGAAGGCCCTTGCACTGTATGGTACCGAAAAACAGCTGGAAAGGTGGTTTAAAAAACAAACAAATAAAAAGAATTACCTGAACAACTGAACTCATGTTTCTGGATCTCGGCCACGTTGATCCCACGGAGCTGTGGTGGAGATGAGCACTGTGTGAACAGACCAAGCGTTGGTCTCTGACGTAGCCACTGGGACAACCAGGACAGGTGGCAGTCACAGTTCAGATTATTTGAGTGCAGACGGCTGAAGGAGGAAAGTTCAAGTATCAGGAGGTGATTCTGATTTTACGGATTTACAAACGCTTTAATCAATGAAAACACGAAAAATAAATACATTTACCATATAGCATAGCATTATTATTATTATTAATAATAATAATAATAAAAATAATAGTGTATTATTGACATTTTAATAACAGGACTGCCACATTTATGTTATGCATCATCTTCATTAGGAGAAAAAGTATTTGCCCTCCAACGGCTGGAATAAAAAAATTCTGTAAAAAAAAAAAAAAAGAGTGGGCCAAAATTCCTCGACAGAAATGTGAAAAACCCGTTGCTAGTTATCACATTTAGGGGTACAACGGATCGCAGTTGATCCGTGATCCATGCGGATCACGACCCACCTTTTGTCATGCACGTGACCTTGCGGATTAATTGCCATTTTTAAACTTGCGGATTAATCTTAAATCTTTAACAACTGCAGAGTGAAAGACATTATTCTGCCGATATTAGTTTTTAAGTAATTAATTACACAGAGCAGTCGTGTTCATTTGAGCGGTGCATGTTAATCAGTCAACAACAATGGATAGCGGTGGAGCAGAGGAACTCGAAAAGCCTCCCGTGTATGGGAGCACTTTATTGGCTTCCAGATTGGTAGACGAAACGGCTACAGTGTGTAGGCACTGTGGCAAGAGAAAGCCGTATGCAGCAGCAATACATCGCGAATGGCCAAGCGACATCACCCTGCTGTGCCGTCAGGATGCGAACCGCAACAACCACAGCAACAGCTGCTCAATTAAATTTATCTCCCCTTTTTTTTGCTGATTCGAAAAATGATCCGATCCGTGAGTCAAAAACATTAACGTGATCAGAACAATGATTTTTGTGATCCATTGCACCACTATCACAAACTCCTGAATGCAGTTGTTGCCGCCAAAGGTGGAGCTACCATTTATTAGGGGTGGGGGAAATTACAGTACTTTTTATAAGTTAATAAATTAAATTGTTGCATTTTGTATCTACTCGGGTAATCTTTGTGTAATATTAACATTTCTTTGATGATCTCACTTAAGCGGGCCAAATCAGGAAAGGGGGCAAATACTTTTTCACAGCTACACTGTATTGTCTCAATTCCCTTGGTGTAAAACAAAACGGTCCTGTCTGGATTGAACTAAAACTATTATTGTCAGTTCTTTCGTCAAGACTATCACGTCTCGTGACAGAAACCCAAAGCGATCGTGTCTAATGTCCTGTAATCTGGAACGAAAAAACAAATAGTGGGTGGTATGGTTTTTTTTTTTTTAACTTTATGAAAATTTAGGAAAGTACTTTTTATTTCAGCATGCATTCACATTTTCTAATTATATATACACAATAGGGTCAGAGGGGGGTATTCATTTCTAGGGCTGTTCGCTCTGAAGCTTTTGAGGATCAACTGAGGAAATGGTTTCTGGCACGGCTACAAACCCTAGTGTGGCCTATGGCTGCCCACCAAGACTCCATGGAATGATACAGTGTGTGTCTTCTGGCTCAAAACTGTGTGGGACAATGGTTTCACTAGCTGCTGAGCTGCCTGCTGAGCAAACCAAAAAAAAGAACTCTAAGTAAATAAAAATGTCATAAAAGTTTGTGGAGAAGGGTTCAGAGAGACCCCAGTGCTGCTTCAACATTCTTAAATGAATAGTCTGTTTTTGTGGCATGTCATGAGAGGTGGTCTTAAATGTCAGTAGTATGCTACACTGAAAACAGCTTTCCTGATCAGACATAAAGACAGACGTGTTCAGCAAGAAGTGATTACGAAGCTAAAAGTAACCGAAATTCATGGTTTTAGTCTTTGATTTATACGCTGCAAAAAAGAACTTTCTTATTTAGTAGTTTTGTCTTGTTTTCACTACAAATATCGAAAAAATACTTAAATCAAGATTCATTTTCTTGATGAGAATACTGACTCAAGAAAATAAGTCTTGTTTTTAAACCAAAATATAGAATTTAAGACAATTTGTACTTAAAACAATCAAAAACAATCTGCCAATGGGGTGAGAAATTTTTTCTTGAATTTTTCTTGTTTAAGAAAAAAATAAACTTATTTGAAGTTTATTTTTTTTCCTCACCCCATTGGCAGATTTCTTTGCTTGCCTTAAGCACAAATTCACTTAAATGTGATATTTTCTGTCTAAAAGCTAGACTTATTTTCTTAGGTCACTTTTCTCATCAAGAAAATGAATCTTGATTTAAGAATTTTTAGATATTTGTACTGAAAACAAGACAAAACTACTAAGTAAGAAATATTTAATACATCGGTTCGGGGATAAGACTGACTAGTACTACATATCGGCATTATTTATTGGTTTTATGAGTTGAAAAAATAGCTTGTGCTTACTTTAGTTGTGTGTTTGTACTTATCATTCATTAGAATTTACTGTGAAACATTCTAAAATTCTTGAAGTAAATAAATTTTGACATAAAAAGTGAGTGGCTATGAATTAGTGACTTGGAATTTGTATATATTGTAGTGTGTGTGTGTGTGTTACTCACAAGGTCCTCAGCTTGGGCATGTGGTTAAAACTCGACACCGGTATGGCACTGATGTTGTTGTTGTTTAGTGTTCTGTGAAACATCAAGCAAGATGATGTGCAATTAAAATCGATCCTGCCAAAAGCTTATTCTATTTAATTGCCACTGCTTAGATCATGAGATATACTCCGATCATAGACCTGTACTCACTGCTGATCTGGAATCAGTTTTCCTTTTCATTTATAACGTTAATATCCGGAACGGTTTGTTCAGTTGGCTTACATCATTTTCTAAAAGTATCACCTTTTTTTTTTTTTTTTGGTTGCCATTCCTCAATCACCTGCCTCTCTTTCACCCTCCTGGAGGGCAAGTAACACACCATCTCTTGCAGATGGAAAATAACATAGATCAAAAGCCAAATATTGTAAGCACCACATGGCAAATTCAGACCAACCAGGAATGTTAAGAGGTGCAAAACGTTGAAATTGCTTTTTGGAGAATGTCTGTTTGCAAGCCTTGGGGAGCTTATGTAGGTTTACGAAGTCTCGTCAGTGTCTGGCAGGGGTGTGATGATTTCCTAATAGGAAGCAGAGATCGCTTTTGTTCCCACAGACAAGTGTTGGAGGTCATTTTTATCAGGCTTGTTCTCTGTCATACCACACACACACACACACACACACACACAAAGCTATACAGAGCAATGTGGCTAAAATCCAATCACTACCTCAGCTCCTGTCAGATGAATGATCTATGATAAGAACTGTGGGCTCGAGGAAACCACATCTGTAACATGCGTGTGATTACCACATGTGCATTTTAAAACATTTGTCTTTACTGTGAAAAAAAACGATGGTTAGTTCACTCAGAACTTAATAAATTATTAATAATAATTTTTTTAATACTACTACTACTAACAATAAAATGCATTTTGTAGAATGTTATACTGTATTTGCAATAAGTATAGCATAATAATAGCAATAAAGTAGAGGTGGGATCAAGTTTGGGGAGGGGTTTGTAAGTGTAGTCAGTGTAGGTTAAAATAAACATGAAAGTGCAGTAGTTTTAGCCTGATCATGAACAGGTAGCACAGAAACTCTTAGAAACCACTTTTCCCTATAGGGCGAGTCGATCTGACGATGACGCACTAATTCAAAAAGAAAGAGCTGGAGCTTATCATCGCAGTAAGTCACAGTAGGTTTTATTAGGAAATAACAACGAGTGTGTACAAATAATTCATTTTTTTAACCCGATATGTAAATGATGTATTTGTGTGTTTTAATGAGAGAGCATGTTTGTTACTTACAAAACCTCCAAGCCCCTAAGTGCTCGAAACGCTCCGTCTTCAATACAGCTGATGTGATTTTTGTCCAACTGACTGTTGAGGCAAAAGACAATTCGGATGAAAGAGACAGAAGTTAAAGTATTCACACACACTCACAGTAAGAGTAAGTTAAAGTATTCACACACACTCACACACACTTTGAGCTTTGAACACGATCAATACACATAAACTGTTCCAATATCCAGAACATAGCAGTGAAAGCGATGAGCAATGCAGAATGTCCCATCACCTAACACCACCCGCTTTTTTTTCTTTTTTTTCTTGTGCCTTTTAATAACAGTCATTCCCATAAGCAAGAGCTTATTATATGCGGGAACTAAGCTTACTGTCTGGTGAAATCAATATCGGTGTAGTCATGCTGAATAGCAAGACCGCTTTGGACCTAAATCAGGTCCCAGAGGGTCTCCGTGATGGCTCAATTATGAATTATCTCGTACTGATAGAGTGAGTGTACAGGCCATTAATTATATCTTTGCTAGGCACTTGAGACTCGAAGGTCAAAAGTTCTTTAAAATGCATGCACTTTTCCCAAACTCTATGCACTGTTAACATGAAAGATAGACAGCTTTATATTGAATATAGATACATATTAAATCAGAGGGATGTTTAACTTACAGGTTCTTGATGTCTGTAGCTCCCCGGAAGGCCTTGCGTGGAATGGCCTGGATGAAGTTCTCACTTAAGTCTCTGTTAAAACAGAGATTTATTAATCACGATGTGCATTTCCGAAGAATGCAGAAAACACTGTGGATTAGAATAACGATTGTAATAAATACATTCCTGAAACCTTATTAAAACCAATGTCATGTTAAAATAAAAATCCGTATGCAGCCTCAAAGCTGTCACTATACAAGTATAGGCACAATGCTTTTAAGTGGTTTTTAATCTCATTTCCATCACAAACATCTACAAAGCCACAGTCCTGACTGAACCAGTGTGATGTGCCTTTCAGTGTGAAGGGTTGAACCCATTTAGCTGTTTCTAAAAGCCATTGATAGCACTATTTGTGAACAGCGTTAGAGAGCACGGATGGCAAGGTGGAGCAAGAAGGAGGGTAGAAGAGAAGGAACAAACCCAATGAGGCTAATTAGTGTGAGCTTTTGTTCCGAAGTTCAATGGGGAGCTGAACACTTTCAGAGTAGCGGTAGTTACCATGCCTCACGCTCTCTACGAAAAACAAACCAGTGTACATGCTTTCCCACAGAATGGACTTTTTTTTATTATTAACAACTTTTTTTTTTACCCAGCGCAATTACCATAATCCATGAATAATAAAAGCATTAAAATTGAGTGCTATCTAAAATGCGCATGCAGAAGCTCCAGGTCTGGTTGCAGTCCTGTACAAAACGCTTCACCAAGACCAGCCAAGTCAACTGCTGAAAATGAATAATTGCAAAAAACAATCTGCCATTAGACCAAATAAGTTACAATAAGTGGGAAAAGCTGTTTTCTTTTATTTCTTTCTAAGCGAGTCACCCAACAACAACATACAGTGCGTCTATCATCATTGTTACTCTTGACTTGTTCAAAATATAGGTTAAAATATATTTCCAAATATTACAGTCTTTTTTTTTTGCTTGTAAAAAAAAAAAAGACACTACTTCCTTGTAGTCTCACTTAGCTGACACTCAAAAATGTGTACCACAAATTATTAATGAAACTGATTGGGATTGTGTCTTTAAATAGTTAATTAATTAATACTATGACACGTTGAACCATATATGTTCCATATAGGTTGTCATGCTGAAAATCTTTTTTACTGCGATATGTCTACATACATCACATATTTCATTATAATAAGGATATCTGTTCAAAAGGTGATGCGCTACAAAGCATGCCTTTGTATAAACAACCAAAGAGACACCCAATTATCTTAATGATCCAACATTCTTCCTTTAGAAATTCCAATTTAAGTGACTGTCATTCAGCAAAGAAAACAAGATTTCACACAGTTTTTTTTGGAAAGATTGTTCATATGGAATACATTCAGTATGTTCCAAACAATAACAGAGAAAAAGCCTGGTGCTGATATGTAGCTAATGGAAATATATCATTTAAATGTTGTACATGAGTGTTAAAGCAAAATCAGACTGTTATCCCACCATCGGAGTTCAGCACGGAATTTGATGTCCCGTTGTGCTGATAATTGGCTTGACGTTTTTCGTTTTTTTT
>JAOTRN010000033.1:5513910-5525199 GCA_028566695.1 Bagroides melapterus
GTGAAAACCTTTCTCTGTTCAACACCAGCTTAATTACAGATCACGCCGTACTTTAATAATAACATTAACAACAACAACAATAATAATGAATATGTAAGTACACAAACTGACATAAGTCTATTGCAGGTTGTTATATTGTGTGTAAGTTGTACAACCACAAGAATTACACCGTTCAAAATCTATAGTTAATTATGTTTAGACTTAAGCACAATTAGATTTAAGGTTCATTTTTGTAACATTTCTCAAGCAAATTTAAAACCAAAGTCGCAGACAGCTGAAGAGAAAATATTCTGTTACACCTAGCCCACTTTATATGAGTACTGGGAGCACAACACAGCTAGAAAACTAAACATATTAGAGCTACCATACTGGGAACAGCCATAAAAAGCATCTTATACTCCTTCCTTTAAATCACCTTCAACACACTCTACTCTGCCAATACCAATGAAGTGTGCCATTGTAAAGCTAAACCCCTGAATCCCTATTGATTTTGGTATAATTAAGACCCAGGTTGCAACTTACAATCAATTTTTCAGCTTTGGACTGACAATAACAAAAAGTCAACAGTCTGAGTGCTCGGGTGCTTCTCATTCTTCTAGTTTAAACAATGTTCAGCTTTTGTGCTCAGTTCAAATCAATGACCATGTTAAGAATAGGCTTTGACTAAACAAAAGGAGCTGCGAGGCAATCATAGGGCTCACACATCTCTTACTAACGCTTTCTCTACTTTTCTCACACAGTTCCTACCAGTTACTTTCAATACCTGGCTCCCGGGTTCTTTCTCTTGGTCAGATAATCATCTCCACATTAATGAAATTTCCTGTTGCGATACACATTCTTCCTGCCAATAATACTGTGATAAATTATGCACTTTTAATTAAGCCGACAGTCTGGCCTCTGAAACCGTCAGCTGTATAAATCTATGCATGTGCAGGGGTCACAGCTTCAGAGATAACGATCCCCTTTATTGACTCATCATTGGAAATTCACCAATCATTTCATTATCTATTCTAAACCAAATGCGTAGATGCACGAATGAACCAAAATAGTTTTTTCTTCCTTTTTTCCATTTTCTGTGTGATTTTGCGGGCGTGGGCGTGGTTTATTTTTGGTCTGTGTTTGGGGGGAGCCTTTGTCATTCCAATGGCACAGGAACAAGATTAGAAATAAATAACACCTAAAAAACAATAAAAGATTTGAAGCATGCTGCAGTGTCTATAAATCACACGGACATGTACACCCGGTCTCCACAAGGCATAGTTTTCTTATCTCTGGTATGCACCCGCTCAGCCCAAACCTACCCATACGCTGTCAATGTTGTGCATAGTTAGAATGATCACTCTCTATCCATTCATCAAACATATCAAGATCTGGGAAACATCTAACTAGTGCCAGGTAAGACTAAAGTGTTGTGATTCATCACTCACTGTGTCCTGTGAAAGCCAATATGACCGCTGGCACAGTTTTCTGTATTCTTACCTTTTAGTACAATGATAGACAAAGCTAGCATTGAAGCCCTAGTACAAAACCATGGATGTTGGAGGTCTGCCTGGTTGAAAAAATTGTAACAGACCACAGTATCTGTCCCAATAATATCATTTTAGCATTAAATTTAATAAGGAAAAGGGACTGGGATGTAGCCAAACTGCACTGAGTATCATATTACCTCCCAGTGAATATTTTTAAATGCTCTGCTTATAATTGAAACACTCTGCTCTTTTGTAAGCATGGATTCTCCTTCACTGAATTACAATAGGGAGAACCGGCAATCAGTGAATTCTCTCTCACCACCAGCCTCTGACACTGATTCAATGTGTGTTGATGTTTGAGGGCATCAGATGGCTGTTCGGGCTGTGTGCCGGTTCCTAACTATGCAAATGCACCACTTTTAAAACATTTTTGCTGCCCATTAATACTACCCTAGAATATTTCCACACTACCCCTTTAAAATTATTATCCATCGTTGACAACATTACATCACAACATTGTTGTAGAATTGTCAGCTGCACATTCATGCTGCAAATCTCCTTCTTCCACATTTCATTAGTACTCTCTTGGATTCAGATCTGCTGACAAAGTATGCCATTGCTGTACACAGAACTCATCGTATCCATGGACCCAGTTTGTGATGACTTGTGCTTTGATAACTGTCATTATCAATAATTAGATATCCTTATTATTATTGTCATTATTGTGCTGTAAGTAGCCATTATAAGATAGGTAAACTGGGGCCATAAAGGTGCTCAGCAACAACAACACTCCTTCAGACAAAAGAAGCTCGATTAGAGTGAGGTACGAAGAAAACCTTCCCACCACCAACAGCAAGGTAGGTTGACACAACACAGGTTGGCCTGGCAAGTTCTGACCTTACTAGCAAAAATCTAATTTCTTCAGACCAGGTTATATTTTTCCAAGCTTCAGCTGGTCCAATTTAGGTGAGCCTTTTCCCACTGTTGCCTCAGATTCCTGTTCTTGGCTGACAGGACTGGAACCCAGTGTGGTCTTCTGCTGTTGTAGACCATCTGCCTCAAATAAAAGTAGCAATATCCCTTGTCCCTGTGGATTCTGGGAATCAACTCTCACCCAAGGACACTGTAACCCTGTACTAATAGGTGGCATTAGACTAACAAGGCTGAAATATAAAAGTTGCCTATTCAAGACTGTCTGAGGGAAACAGCAAGTCTTTACGGGTGCTTCCTAGCAATACATACAGGCCCATCACTATATCAGTGCTATAATACGGAATGTCTGGAGGCTCTTTGAATCAATAAAGATTCCTAGCCAGAGGTGCCTCAAGTCAAATTGCTGAGGTGGAGGTTGCTAGGAGACTAAAGGTACCCAGCTGGAGCTGTGACTAAGCCATTGGGGGAGTGTGTATGTGTGTCTGTGTGTATATTGGGGGTGTAGGAACAATAGGATTTGGTCCCAGCTGTGCAGCAGTGGGAAGAGAGCTGCGGGGCAACAATGGGGGGCGCAGGGCAACAATAGCTGGTCTCTCATATTTACTTTGTTCTTCAGAGGTCATAAATCCCTCTCTCACTCGCTTTGCTCCAGCGCTCTCCATCATCACCATCTCGAAAAGACGGGTAAGGGCGAGAAAGGCAAACTTCCCCTCCAGACAAACAAAACCTCTGTCTCTTTCAGAAAAAGGAGAAAGCAAAGAGGTCAAACTCAACTACTCTCCCACATATATGGCATATTTGCATTTGTGCAACGCTTGTGTTTAAAAAAACTTCAGGAGAGTAGCTAAAGTGTAGAGGAATTTTTAATTAGACTAAAAATGGTACAGACCACTCTGTGGTTAAATCAATCTCATAACATGAATAAACAGACACATTCTACTTTTTACACCGAAAGTAATTAAAGAAGTACCAAAGTCCAACCCAAACTAATGGCTTCTTATCCCTCAAAGCACTCTTTTTCCTGACAATGTATTACACACAATGGTAGTATTGCTTCTAAAATACTGGCCAATAAAAATGGGTAAAACAACAGATCTCTTGCCAGTGGTAAGACCCAACCGCTCTCTGAACCCTATTTTCCCATATATACACCTTCTCAGTACATCAATATAATAACAGTACATATTCCCTTGCTTCAGGCTAGGAAATTTTATATTCAAGCACGCTATAAAAAAAAAGAGATAGTGATGAAAACTTTCTGCAGGGAAACCACTTTTTGAGGGCAGCACAGGATTACAGTAAAAGCAAGTCTAATTATGTTTACTAGGTTTATACAAGGTCTTAACTGAGATCTGTGGGCTGCCACTATTTTAATACACACAAGAGACTGGGCATCCTCAGTGCTGCTGCAGAAATGTGTGTGAAGACAGACATGTGCCCTCTTTTCTTAATTGACTTCCTTTCTGATCACTGCCCCCTTTTCTCATTTTGGAGACCATTAGGCAGGTTTCTTATTTTTGGCAGGGGGTTGAAAATGACAGTTGAAAGGGAATATGGCTCGTCACGGTTAATGAACTCCTGGAGTAGCAGGGATCGGAGAGGTAGTCTCAAGCCCTAGGGGTAGAAAGCAGTTTCTGGACCAGCAGCATTTAGCTCAAAGAGAGGTAATGAAGCTTAGTTTCACAAGTCTGCATTTTTTTCAGTTTCTTAACTCATGGGTTTAGACAAATGACTTTTGTGCTAACAAATGAAATTCTAATTCCTAGTTCTAATACTACAAAAAGACTCTTATCTTCAGTTTTTTATTTATCAGAGACTACTTTAAAAATTACTAAATAAAAATGATATCAGTATCCATTTCAAATCCTTTTTCTTAGTTAGTTTCCTTAAAACACGACAGACCTTCCCAATTTCAGCCTAGCTTACTTGCAAGTGACTATCAACTAAATGTAAACTCAGGTGAACCCAAGCGGTTGCTTTAACTGTAAGTAGATCAGTGAACACTTTTTCAAGTCCATGTCTGTGCACATGTGGGCAGGTACACATAAATTTCTCTGAAGTATGTGTGGGCTGAGCAAAAAGTAAAGCAATCCATTTTATGGCCCGACGGCTTAACTGGATGCCAACACCGTGTGGCCTGGGCAGCACAGGGACCCTCTGGAGTTGTGTGTCATTTCATAAGGCTGGCATTTCCAGAGGAAGCAACTGCCAAAGCAAGGGTGCATGAAATTAAAGCCCACAACCACAGAATGGTGGGCGGGGGTTGTGGTGGTGTTGGGACAAAGACTAATAAAGATACAAGCCTGAGACTATAGGACACTGTGGAGGCAAAGGTCTATAAAATGAGAAAGCCACATGAAATACTGCATGCCAGGAACATCACTGCTTATTGACTACACACCAAAAAGAAAAGATAAAATAGAATGTAGCCAGGCTGACATCATTGTTGGATTTGGGATAATAAGAAAAATAGCTTTCACCAAAATCATGCATAGGGCTTTTCCTGCAGATGGTAAAATCAAAACGGAATGCCAGATCTACTCTTTTAAGCAACTTTCAAATATAACTTGGACTTTGAACCTAAGGATGTACAGCATTAGTATTTTACTTAACACCATTGGGTAAATGTTTTCTTTAGGGTCACTGTACATCGTCTCTGTGACCAGACATCATTTCGCCACTACGTAAACTATGTTTCTAAAGAGCTCTTTGAATTCCGAAATCTTAAAACAGGTTAAAGAGAGGCCAAACCACATGGCCATTGCAAGGATGACTTGACCTCAGCTTTGTCCAGAAAATGTGATACATATCCCAGCTGGGGTGGAAGCATCAGTTAACTTCAGGGATAGAGGGGATAGGAAATTGTGTAGGTTAGGCACTGAACCAAAAAGTTCGGATTTGACACTAAAATGTTGGGGGTTGGGACCTACAAGACAGCTAATTGATTCTCCCACTGGAAGGTTCTGAGGCCTTGAGGGCCATATCTGGTTTTCTAGACAGATATTTACAACCCATGGCTCGGAGCGAAAAGGCAATTTTACCCTTTTGGAGGTTTGACGTTGCTGTGTGGATAGAGGTGTTTACTGAGAAAATAGCAGTGCCTAGGAGGTGGCAGGAACTCTATTGAAGCTTACTGTTGGACACCTTTCTTCAGGCTTCAAACACACACTAACCACTCCACCTCTTAGCATTTCCAAGCAAACAGAGCTCCAGGCAGACACTAGACTGACCATTCCATCTAGAGGCCACTGACACGAATGAGAATGACATTTCAACCAGGGGGCAAGAGGTGACAGATCTGAATGGAGATTACCGCTTCCCTTTTGCTACGGCTGTTTGTGTTGTTCCGCCCCCATTCCTAAGCGGGAATCCTGTCTGTGTACTCTGGGACACAAAAGAACACTGCACAAAATTCTGTGACTGAAGAATTACCTGCTCTTAATTTATAATCCAAAAATAGTTGCATGGTGGCTTGCAAGCCTCAGCATGACAGGCTGACAAAAAGCCACTGACAGCAGTAAGGGAAAGGAACATTTTGTCAAAGGAAAAAAAAAAAACATGGAAGAGGAAATGGGTCTTAAGCAGAGGTGTCATGGGGTAAGCTGTTGGTAGGAGGCTTGGGAGGGGTGGGGGCTTAGTATGCAGGAGCAAGTCAGGGAGTGACGTGCAATTCAGGAATGCCTTTGTTACTCCGGGCTAATATTTGTGCACAGATTTAGCTTTTTTTTTCCCCCCTTCTGCTCTCACTGTTTGCAAAAAGGAATGAAAAGACAGATCGCTGCTGAGTTACCTAGCAGCATGGGGCCGTGGGGAAGAGAGGATGAAGGGGAGAATGAGTACAGGTTCCTGTCTGAAGATATGCTTATTATTCTAAATACGAGTCCTGTTATCATTCCTGTCCTTCTACCACAAAGAGTGAAATGTCATGCAAGAAAAAGAGAGATATTTTGGCATGTAAGGTAAAACTCGTTTGTGGTAATCCTAAACTCCTTTCTTTTAACAACCTTTGATACATAATATGGGCAAAAGTATACACCTGACCATACCACTTATATGTGATTTTAGCATCCCAGTGCAGATTCAGTCTCCTTTTGCTTCTACAATGACCACACATCTGGGAAGATTTTCCAATGGATTTGGAGCATGGCTGTGGGGATTTTCCCCATTCACCGCTTTTACAGTCACAAGAGCATTTGTAAGGGTCAGGTACTGATGTTGGGTGCAGTCAGCATTCCAGAGGTTATCCCAGAGGCTTCTGTTCAGTTAGGTGTCTATAAATTTTTTGCCTTAAAGTGTAGAGTGCTTCTAGTGTGATAGTAACAGTATTCACACCATCTTTGTTAATGCAGTTGCAACTAATTACCACTAGCCATTATCCAGTCTGGCACTTAGCACTAACATGCCAACAGCCATGTAACAGTGACCATGCATTTTAAAGCCAATTATATAAACATCCAAGACCATTCCTGGGCTCTGAACTGCAGTCCAAGTCATTAAAAGCACCAACAAAGGCTTTGTTTTCCACACTGTCATGTTTCTTTTAATGAGGCAGACAGGGTCATCGTGGGTTCTGTTCCTTACGACGGAACAGTAAGCACAATGTTTATTTCCGCACGATACTACCTTTGTGTTTACATGATCATAAAATTAGGTGTGTTTTTTGTAACCTTTCCTTGACAATTGTGCTATTGTAAGAGGAAGGACACCTATATCTGAAACTAGTCATCTTCTCAGAAGGGGCTTCCTTTTATTTTAACTCAAGGGAGAATTGATTTGAAAATGGCATCATAAAAAAAATAGCAGCGACCAGCATTCAGCTGTCTTCCAGCTGCATTACATTATCTGAGTTATAAACACTTTCAGTATGCATCGAAACCCAAACGTCACTCAAGCGTATAATTCCAATAAAACCTGTAAGCCAAATGCATTGCTTAATCTTTTTTTTTTTTTTTTTTTTTTAAAAAAAAAAAGCTTAATAATTCAGTTTCAGTTCTCTGAATCCTGGCTCCAAAACATGGCACAGTACAATGTGTGGTTGCAGCCAGGCAGAAAGATAACTGACTGAAGTCAACAGGACCCCAGCTGTCTGTCTGTACCATCTTTGTCTACGTTTCACTACATCTCAGTGGCTCTTTCCTGGCCTGCGTTAGAGTGCCAGCTCAGGGAACGTGGACAAGGGCAAGGAGCAGACTCAGTGTCTCACAGTGTCTTGTTTTCAAAGCAGCCTGCCATCGCCTGCCAAAAGTAATGCAATACAGTAGATTTCCTTTCTTTGCGCTCTCTCTCTCTCTCTCTCTCGACCAAATTCCATGGCCTAGTTACTCCAAACACAAGGTAGATGTCGACTCCAAATATTTAAAGCCACTATTCTTCTACTTGTAATTAAAAATGGTGTGGCATGCCGTCTTGCTTTCCTCATGGGATCATGGGAACAAAGGGCCATCGGAACTCCCTCTCTGAGTCTTTGCCCTCTCTTTGACACCCAGATGAAATGTTTGAGCTGAAAAAAGACTGGGATTTATCCTGATGATTCACAATTGTTACACACTCCAGGAGTTAATGATACGTTAGCTAAGTCATGAAGTAAATATGTCAACTGTGACTCAAAGGGATAAACGCTTTTATGTATGCAAATCCGGGTTGAGACGAGCCACAGCATGGAAGGGAATCCTCGCTCATGGATCTGGTTGTACCAAAGGAGGTCTGAAGAGAAACATAGTCACCTACAATTACAGATCCTTAAAAAAAACTCCCAACACTGCACAGCAATCCTACTGGGACCTGCTCTGATTTAAGTCATTTATTTATTCACAAAGAAGCTTCAGCAGCCCACATCCATTTCTCTGTGCAGATAGGAGCCTGAGTGACAGAAACCCTAGCCCCAGCATTCCTCATTCCCATCTCTACATTTCAGTGCCTCATCTTTTTCAGGATCGGTGATGTGCTTTGCCAGACAATGTGTAGCTTGTAAAAAAGCCATGAACACAGATGTGCTGGTGGGTATATTTATAAACGCTTTTGATATATGACATATTTCCTTCGTTTTGTGCTTAGCATGCATAAAACTCCAAATGTCCAAGGACAGATTTTGTAATATATCCCTTTAGGTACATATCCTCTTGTAAGGGAAATTATTTCCCCCCCATACAAACCAACATGTAATTAATAATTAATAAAAATTCATTTGCAACCTGAAACGAATTCAGACTTCATCAAGACTTCCTCTTTTTTAAGGAGGACCAGAAAAATAAAGACTTCTTCATTCACCTCAGATGACCACGCTTGTCCAGGTACACAGCTTTACACAACACACACACACCCACACCCACACACAGCGCTGATAAAAGGTCTGGAAAACTGAACAGAAACAGAAGCTTGAGCCACCAATTTAAGAATGTGCCCTGCAGGCAAACATCTTGTTGAGAGTGCATCATGAAGAAAAGATTAGGTATTGATTCACAACCACTCCCTCTCTAGGAGCAAAACATAATCTATAATTAGGCTATAATTACATGTTAATTAAGAACAATTTGGGGACTGAGTTCATGTATTTTTTTTTTTTTATCCATTGTGCTGAAACTGCTTGATTAATTAAATACAAGTAAGACTTATGAGGTCTCTCCATCAAGTGAGTTATGAGATTTTTTTTTTGTCTTTTTCTTTTATGAGAAAAGTACCATTCTTGCAAAATGCCTCCTGGCAATACAAAATAGTTAAGATTCCTGGATTTAATCCTATTAAAATTGATCTTATAAATAATGCAAAGGAATCACAGGTACAATTATGAACACAAGACTCCAAAGTAGCGATTGTGATACATTATGTGGCTCTTTTTATTTAGGGCATAATCAACAGAGAATGCTTTATTTCTAAAACGCAAAAAATTCTAGAAAAGCAGTTTAATAAACCATACATATGAATAAAAGCTTGGTGTTACTCCCCCAGCTCCACTATCTCTTTTCAGCATTTTCATCTCTTTTCAGCATTCACTTTTGTACCCTGTCCCTGAGTGCTTGATGGTCCTTGAAACACTCTTGAAACACATCCTTATACTGCGAATCGGAATTTGCCTGACCCTCCAGCGACAAGCCTGGTCAGCTCAAATCAGACTTTGAGGTAGCTTTCTGCGAGCTCTCCAATGGTGGAACCACAGCTGCTTTGTACAAGGCAAAGGGCTCTGTCACATATTTCTGCGTCGCCTGCGGTGGTCTGACTCGGCCAAGATTGACGGACCTTTGCCAGGCCTCGCTGTGGGGTTCCTACAAGAGATGAGTGGATGCCAAATACCCTCATAAACGAGCGAGGAGGTTCTGGACACGCCTCAACCCATTGTATCATCTTTATCACGCCTGACCCAAAACCAAATACCCAGGGCCCCCCCATTTCTTTGGCGACGTAAGCGGGGCTGCGCCGTTGCCTAGCAACCAAGAACAATGAGTCCCTGGGAAAGCACACTGCTTATGCAAAAGGGCAGTCTTTTCACTCTGTTGAGAGAAGAGGTGGCAAGGGGCACTAAGAGAGTAAGTAGGAGAGGGAGACAGAAAGAACAAGACCAGCCTAATTCTGTGACACAAAAAAGTGATATCATCTGCATGTTTATATCCAAAAGCAGTCACAAAGACGTATTTAAATTTTCAATTTGATTGAGGAATGACCCTTAATCAATAACTCTTAGTTTTTTAGTTAATATTCCTTGAGAGTAAGGGGATTATTTCTTATTGCCATTTCTCAGTAAGAAGCTTGATTTAGTTTGTTTAGTTAAAGGCCTTTCAACAAGTCCTATTGTAAAAATGAGAACATCATCATGTTCTGATTGAGTTTGGCTTTAGTTACAAACGAAAGCAAAGAGCGGCCCCCCCATGCCACAAGACCCTTTCGACACCGACGCTTCGAGGTGCGCAGACGATTTAGTTCACAGATAGAGATAGAGTTGCTTAAAGGGAAATCCACAAACCAACATCAGTCTGAAACAAACACTGAAACTCTTGTGCTTGTTCCTGATTGGTCCCAGAGCATTAACATACAGTGAATGTCCAGAAACAATCAAATATACTGTAGCTGATGATTGATGAAATACTAAAATTGATATATAAAATGCATAAATGCTTCAAAAAGCCCTGCAGAGCGAGATGGTTAAGAGACCGATCTAGGTACCTATATGATATGACAAAGTAAATCATATTTCCTGTCGTTTCTATAGCAACTGAAACTACACATATCAGAGGATATGATTACAGTTTTCGAAAGACAAAGATGAATGAATAATTTCAAGTACATTTTACTAATGTGATATAATCCAGACACTAAAATTAACCCTTATTGTTAAATAAGGCATTTCATCCGTATCAACATAAAAGTCACAAAAAACATGTTCATGCATCCATGGTTTCTTGCCATTTGGGAAGCCAAGCAAAATCTTCTAGACACCTGGGTTTAAAAGTGAGAAAACAACCGGAGACAAAATGAAAAACAGATACACTAGTAGACCAAAGGGAGTGGCCTGGACTGATTAAAGATGTTTAAAATCTTTTTTGTGTGTGAAAAGCTTTCATTTTAAGGACACTTACAGGCAAATAGTGAGAAAAGCCAGGACTTTAGATGGGAAAGACTGGAATGAAGACATTCTAGCATTTTGTGAACATTTCTGTTTCATATCTGATCTTCCGTTAGGCTTTCTGCATCTACTCACTAATGTGCCTCTGCGTAGATGCTTAGCCCTGCTCAGATGAACAGCCCGAGCCATGTTTGTTTAGACGACGGCTTTACGGTTTATTGACACATTCAGCAAACGGCAGGGGAAGTGAATGACAACTCCTTTCTGTGGAAGTCTCACATAGCCACATCCTTGCCAAACCATTTAACTTTCTCCTCTCTGAAAGTGCAGGCT
>JAOTRN010000033.1:5525299-5537034 GCA_028566695.1 Bagroides melapterus
CTCTATTTCTTGTGTGCTAGCCCCTTTTCTCTTTCTCTCTCATTCCTCAAAAAAAAAAAGAAGAAGCCAAGTGACAGCCTTACACATCAGTGGTCTTCAGCAACAAAAGACTGCAGGAGAAAAAAAACACTGATCAAATGATATATGAAAAAGATTCTGCGATAAATTTTGTGCATTACCTTATTGAAATCTCATTGAATCGTGACCCCACATATTTCATACCCCATTCAGGGGCAATTAAATGCTGCTACTTCTTTCCTCCTTATCAATAGTGCTTTCCTATTTCACCCTGACAAGGCTTATGCTGCATTTGATTTAAGGTCCTAATTTATAATTCTTGGCCACCAACCATCAAAAACAAAGAAATCACCTCAATTGCTGTATATACAACTATTTTCCTTTAGATCAGTCAACATACAAACATATTAGCTTGTTAAGTCAAAATATACACCATTCATCGGTTAGCTGGTTAGCTTTTTGCTAATAAAAGACAAACATGGAGGCGGTTTTATAACTCAAAAAAATGATGTCATTCCTCGACTTCCCACTCTGACAGCTCAATGACCATGCCATTTGTAAGCAGGGGCCCCTAACAACTAACCCCACTATATTCAATCCAACAATATTCTATCATTTTGCTTAAACAACAACTTTAGCTCTACCAATAACCATGAAACCCAGACTCAGAACCAAAAAAACACAAGTGTGCTTAGTATTTTTTTTTTATCAGAAGGAATGCTCATTTATACAGAGTACTAAATAAATTACCAGTGTTCAAGGCCAAAATCAAGTCGGATTTGGATTTCCGTAGTAAACCAACCAAGGGGCAAACAAAACCACTATGAGTACAATTTAGCTGGTTTCTTTTTGTCAGATTTAAGGGATTTACAAATTCAAACAATCACAAATGAAAAAAAATGTACTCTGTAACCTCACCCAGACTGTGTATAGATAGAGTCTGTCCATGGTTACTGCTTCCTGTCTCCGCACTATGACCCAGAGGGGAGTCTCTGTGATAGGATTAGCTGACTATACCATAAAGCACCAAGACACAAAAGTGCAAGAATACTGTATATTTTGAATGGAACCCACTTCGGTTCCTCCTCATGTTGTCTGGGTAAACAGTAAGATGGCAAAGAAATCTATTCCTCCTCCTGCTAGTGTTTTTTTTTTTCCTAACAAAGGACATAGGGAGGGTCAGGACTTCCCAACCTATGTAGCAGCTTGTTGAAGCCTGCCTGTGTATTCTCTTTCCCTCTCCTACTGGGAGGAAAATGAGATCAGAGCCTCACACCTCATCCCTGCAAAGTGACAGACACACTGTCAGCTTTGGCATTTTGAACTGATAATCAAGAGTGCCAAGCTGGATGGTTTGCAATTACTAGCTGCACAAATCAAACGCCTTGGCGTTAATCAGCAACTGGACTGAAAATGTTCATTTAAAAAAAAAAACAGCAAGACCAGTGGAATCATAGCTATAAATATACATGGCAAAATGATTGGAATGATCATGGAACATTAGAAGCTTTCTGGAGGATGTCTGTCAGTGTGATTTATTACAAAGAGATTAAAAAGTTTGTTCTAAAAAGGGACATTTTTTTTTTTAGTACACTTGTGCTCCCAAGTGTTTCCATTCTATTTAATCCCGCTGTTATGGCTACATCAAATATTCAGTAAACATGGGAAAAGTTTGGTGTATATTAATCAAGCCTAAATACCAGAACAAACAGGATGTCGTTCCGTATTATGTTGCATTTCAAGCAAACCTGTCAGACATAATGAATGTACTGGTATGAGAAAATAACTTTTAATACTATTGGCATATCTCCCGTAAAAGTGGATTTCATAAAACGCAATCACATAGAAACTGTACTGTATCCACACAAAAGGCCCATTCTCTTCTAGAAACATTTTTAAATAATTCATAGATACTTATGTTTGTTTGCCAGTAAGATGTAAACCAGCAGTTAAGTACAAGGCAACTGAGTCTGGGATGACTGGCAACAGAAGCAGACTCCTGTAAGTCCCACTGGGCTGCGAAAGCCTTCTCAACTGCTATAGAATTCACCTGTTCCCAGTGATAGCCTCCCACATAGTCCTTATTTCAGTTTGTGGGGTGGACTCACAGAACCAACCTGGATTCAATTTTCAATCCCTCATTTAGCTGATAACTGGTCAAATGTAGAGTAAGATCTTCATCATCTTGGACCAGCAACCTTTGACGGTAAAGCTCAGTTGAAAGCAGGGATATGTATCAATCCTACATCTTCAGCACATCCCCTTGACCCACCAATCCCTTGATATATAAAGAATACATGAAGCTAGATTATTCTTTGTCTTGGCACCAAGGTGGTGGAACATTCCCTGGTTGTGTGAGCACTGGTAATCTAGACCAATTTCTTCACTAAACATAAAATAAATATAGTAGTTTTAAAAAAATATAGTATTTGTTGATGTGTGTCTCCTGGTGGTCCAGTGACAGAATCCCGCACTTTCATTGCCGCCAGGCCGGGTTCGATTCCCAGGCAGGGAGCTAACTCAGCTACTGCAGAGCTTATTCTTTGTGCCAATCCCAAACCCAGATAAAATGGGATGGTTGCGTCAGGAAGGGCATCCGGTGTAAAACCTGCACCAGGTCTAATATGTGGACCATGTGATCTGCTGTATTGACCCCAGACAGCGAGCAAACGAAAAAGAACAACGGTATTTGTTGATGTACTGGCTTTTCTTTAACAGCATTTAGCTTGATAGTGTTTTTAGAGCCTGGCCTATTTCTAGTAAAATGAGGATATTTTTTTATGTTCTTGATGAAGACTACCAAACATTTATGTAAAACAGTCTGGATTAAGCATCTGCCAAATGCTGTAAATGCGATCCCAGTCTGCAGGATGGTAGACGTAGGGACTAGTTTGAGAACATGGCCAAGCAGTGGGATATTAGAACCCTCCCTTCCTTTAGAAGGACTCAAAGAACATGAGGCAAAACAAATGTACAGTCTTAAGAAAAGATTAACACCTAACAGAGGCACTTGGGGGGAAAAAGAAAAAGCCCTAATACACGAAGAAAAAAAAAAAAAGCAACAGAAGGTAAATGTGAGAAAGATTTCAGATTCAGTTAACCAAGAAGCCTTCAAATAGCCAAGTTCAAACATGATGGAATAAGCCAGCACCAACAACTTTTCTTGGTCTGTTGCCCTTTCACTCTACAAGTCTTTTCTCATCTCCTGCTCTCTTTTTTGGTGTTTAGGCTTGTGTACTCCAGTCGCCTGGGAGTGAAGGCTTAGGAGGAGGTGCTGACATAATTCTGTAGCACATATTAGTGTAGGCTAACACTAGTCTGCTTGACGCTGGCAGTGTGTGTGTGTGTGTGGGCTTCATTTGCCCCTTACTGTTTGCTTGTTTACATACGATGAACGAAGACAGACAAAACAGGGAGCGGGAGCAGTGGCTTCCTCCATGCCTTGTTTACACAGTCGCTTAGACATATTGCTTTTTCAGTCGACTACTCGTACCCTTTGAGCATCTTTCATTTCTTGTTCGAACAACATCCACCACAAGCTACCCCTTCCCCTCTGTAAACCAAGGGGTGTACCGCATGTGATCGTGTTATTACAGAGGACCTGCAAGGTCCAAGCTCACATTTGTCAAAAACAGAGAAACAACAAACAGCTTGTGAAAATGCAGGATGCTCAAAGTTTATACTCATCGACTGAGAACAAGTCAGTCACTATAAAAGATGTTATTGCTGGCTGCTGCCTCATAATTCCAGCCAGCACCAAACACTGGATAGTTTAGGCAGGAGCTGAGAGGCTTAGCACCATAAAACAGTGCTGCATCCGAACTTTTACTGCCCTGCTTAGTCAGCTTGCAAAATTTCTTCGACTTGTTTAATTTATGCTTGTGCTGTCAATTCATAATATCTCGATATGTGTTAAATAAAACACTTATGGTGAGCAGAAGCAGAAAGTTAGCTGTTCTTTAAAGATCTTCCAGAACTTCCTGGCCTCTCGACTTATCCAGCATGTGGATCTCCTTTGGGAAAAGGCAATGAAGCACAGTTCTTGATACCCGCTGATTGAAAGGCTTGATATTCAAGGATTTAATTGTGAATATTTAACAGCCTATCCATCCTCTGAATTATCAGTGAGAGAGAAATACAGAACTGCTAGTATACAGAACTGATCCACTTTTCACTTATTTAAATACTTCAGACGACAGAGTGGTTTCTAAATTACCCATTTGGTTTCCACTTACTTCAGATGGTTTTATGGTGTTTCTGTTTCTTATACACACCAGCATAGCCCGTAAAAGCACCAACATCTCGTAAAATCCACCCTGACTAGTGGAGAAAGGCAGGGGACAGAGAGCTGATCGGTTGCTGAAAGCTAATGGGCAGTTAGATGACCTCATGGCTGATTACTGTGTCACTATTTCCAAGATAAGGTAGCTCACTCAAATATATTTTAACATCATTTTTATGAGCTCAGATGAAACAAAAATAAGCCTTATGAATTTAGATTCGCGACAAGTTAATTGCTCTTTTTTTGTAATCAATTCTGTCCAAATTTTTTACAATGAAAGTGAATGCCCTGATTCTGATTCTGGGCCACTCAGTTATTATAGTAACCAAAAAAAGTAAGGTTAAGAGTTATTTAAAGAAATTTCACCTATAGATATTCCCTCATTCACATGGGCACACCTACAAGCTGTGTATTTATATATCAATGGAAAGCTACAGGTGACTTTGTTTCTATCAGCAACTGAAAAAGTGATGCTTTGTGCAAAGCCACTATAATTTCAAGTTTCCCAGCATCGGCGAGGGTCATAAACCTGCCAACCCTGCTTGCTACCTTCACACATACACCCACACACACCAGCTTTCTCTAAACCAGATGCCGTTGCCAGAAGGCACCCATCAAGCTTGCTTTGACCCCTCCTCCCTAAACTCTCTCAAGCCCTTGGTTGTGCTATACTCACAGTATGAATGCACTAATTACAGGCACAGTATAGGCAAATTACAGGGACTACAGCTTTTCTTTCCTAGCATGGGGGGTAGTGAGTGAGAGGAAAAGGGGCAGCAACAGGTTGTTAACCATAATGGATGCCACCCATTCTTGCTTGTTATTGTTCTGCCAAGTCAGTCCTCGTTCTCGTCATGTTCCCAAGGTCTTGCTAAGCACACCCCTGCGACCTCCAAAACAAATCCGTAACGTATCTACGCCTGTATGTATGCCGTGTTACATTGGTCAACAGTTGCCTAGTGAGAGTAATGCAAACAGATAACCATCTTGCTTATTAGGTTGAAGCAGCAACTTAATTCATATCTGAAAAGCAATTACAGCACCTAATCAAGTTGAACAGCCTTCTCACCGACAGTGTAATAAAACCAGTTCAGACCTGCCACAGTAGACTCTCTAAATACATTCTAAATTCATTAATTCATTACTTCTCAAGGAGTCAGGCTGAGTGCCCCCTAAACATTGAATAGCACAGAATTTTCTAGAAAAGGCTTGTGTATAGCTAGAAGATGCCAAGGAACAGGGAGCAATTTGACTGAGACTGACCCCAGCTCCCAGTTAGCTCCCTGACTTGCACTCTCTAGCTAGCTCCTATGAGCCACTGTTTGTGCCAGTATAAAAATGAGCACATACACAAGAGAACGTACGGGGCCAATTAATCCTACAAGAAAACATCTGGGTTAACATTCCACCTAAGGCTAACAGGCTTTTACATTAAATCCACTTGTTAATGGCATTGAAAAAAATAAGCATCTTAACAAGCCCCAGTGAGTGCTCCAAGCAAGTGCAAGAGCAAGTGTTCCTCGGGGACAAGAAACATTTTACCGGTATTTAATCTCCTCAACCCAAGTAAGACAGTTCTGTAATTTATTCAGACTGCCCTTTAGTGGGGAGCAGACCATGTTACAGATGTCAGATGACTTGAGAGACAGATTTGATCATTGATGATCAAGCTGTGCCATGGTCGCACTCAAAACAATTAAATTTGTACACATTAAGTTCCCATCTAATTGTGATGTCAAAATGAAAAAGCTTTGCTGTTTAAAAACAAAAGGATGAGGCAATAAATGATTCATTGCAATTTGCTTATGAAGTAGTTTTCCACAACGAAGAAGTCAATAAATCAAGGGTGATGTCTGGTAAATTGTTCAAACAGCTGTTTCTTTTGCCAGAGGCTGAAGTTTAATTCCTGCCTGAAAACATAAAAGTGGAATGATGTGAACAGAGTATTTAAAGGATTGGCCATAGAGAGTCCAATTGTTTATGCATGTCTTTGGGGGAACAGAGGTCTGGAAAAGGAAATGGTTTTACCTTGTCTCAATAAGAGAACATTCCCACCATTGGCTACAGGTAACGTGAACTCAAACGATCGGCAGAAAGGACAGTTCATACCAATTATATTCAGGAACAGTAGAGGCTTTCAGACTTTGGTTTCTACCCTGAGACGGAGGTGGGGGGTGGGATGGGGGTATTTTTGATTGCTAGTTTTCCTCTCGAAAGAACAGAGAAACAGCCTGTCCAACCTACCAGAAGCAAAAGTTTATTCTCAGGGCAACTTTTGGCTTCCTACTGCAAACCCGAAATATTTCCCATCAATGACAACATTCATAAGAATGAAGAATGAAATGCCCTCAACCTTTTCAACCTTCTCAAGCAATTTAGCATTTTCCTACTACTGTACTCACAGGCACACATCCACGCACCGGATTTGGTCTAATCATATCTGTATAAAAACATCTCTCGTAAATGTACTCTGTTATCTATACATTGCTAGAAAGCATGACCTTCACATTGACCCTACATCACATCACAGAGTGGTTTAAGAATGCTAAAGAATTGCAAAAAGTTGTGTAAATACAGACATAAACCCTTAGCCAAACTGAAACACATCATAGACGATTGATAGGAAAATGTCAGGAGACTCACAGTCGTGACAAAGCAGCATTCTTCTGGAACAGTAGCTCTGGCAGCTGGTAGAGTTGGTTCCTATTTAGACGTCTAACAGAAGCAAAAAGGAAAAAGCTACGTTAAAGTCACTACAGTAAACAGGAATACAAATAAAGCGGGAATTATCTGTTAGAAAAGGCAGCTGGCTAAAATTAAGCAAAGTACAGGGTCAAGGTATTAAAATATCGTTTAAAGCATGCAAAACAAACAAACAAACAGTTGACTGACATAATTAGCAACCGAATGAGACAGATTGTGACTAATTACCAAATGAGACCACAGGTTTAAGTGTTTACAGTTGAAGGCAATGCCAGACATATGGGTCTGAAAGCTAATGATTTTGGGTGACTATTATAAAGATCAGTGGATGGTGTTTTTACTTCACATGTTGCACATTAAAGTGAACAGCTGTACAGCTGCAGTCCTAGTTTCAACAGTTTACCACATGATATGCACAGAACAGCAGTTCACTTGTGATGTGGCTCCACCGTTTTGACAGTGGCTACATGCTGAAGCCACCATTCCCCCCTTTCTGATGAGGGGCTTTTGTAGCTTCTCAAACAAGCGAGACTGGCAAATCTGTTTAGTATCATGTAAGCCTAAGCCTTTTTTCCACACATTCTTGGTCGGGTTCCTGGTTGGCTAGTAAATCAGGCCAGGAACCTCAGATCATTTGTTCGGTTTTGTTTAGCTTCTTGCTTTTTTTTTTTTTTTTTGGAAGCAGTTCTCCTAACACTACTGAGCATAAAACTGTTCCTTGCTTTAATCTTAATATTGGTTAGGTTCTTAGGTGGCTAGTAGAAGAGTCTGCAACCTCAACACACTTACAGTCTCTCCAGTTCTTTCATGTCATCAAAGGCCCCACGCTCGATGGCTCCAATCTGGTTTTCCATCAGCTGCCTGTGGAGAAAAATCACAGTCGGTGATGGAGATGTGGAGATGTTTGGCATAGCTTGGGTGGATTGGGACAGAGTGCTCTTCAGGTAAGTTTAGGGGGTGTAGACCTGTTTGTGGAAGGAAATTAGAAGGTGGTGGAATGTTGGCAAATAAAGGGGAATTTGAGGGAGTCTAGCCAGGATAGCGGGTAGGGAAAGGTGCATGGGAGGGCTGGGAGACTGTGGTGGCAGTGTTTGGCCAGTAGACATTGGCTGGTGTGGTCTGCGATGGTGGTGGGGTGTGAACCATGCAGGCGTGCAGCCCTGGGATGTGTAGGCCACCGTCAGCTTTGTGGCTAGGTGCTTTAAACTAAAGCTACTTATTCAAAACAGGTCGGGTAAGCCCTTAGAACCACAGACTTCACATGAACCCTCAACACTGCGCATAATCAGACTCACCACAGGGACTGCAAAAACACTTGCATGTCAAACATTTATTTAAAAAACATTGATTCTTTTGGAAGTGGTGCAATCTAACACCTCGGGAGAGACGCAGACTGGCTTTGAAGAAACAAAAGAGTTGTTCATTAAAAAAAATGAGTTTTCGTGGAACAGCCAGTTCCCCTTGAGAACATGGAACGAGATCAAGCAATTTGATTTTTTATTTCCCTAGGTTGAAACATAATTGCAAGTCACAGTTCACAGCCTCTTAATAAATAATAAACTAAATAAATAAACATGATCATTATTTTCTCCAACGGTGTTGGGTCTTTGAATGTTGAGTGATGAGAATGCCCCCCACCCCTCACCGTCTAGAGCAAAATACAAGAAGAAAGGAGCTCTTTCTGAAATTGTGATTGTACATTTTTTTAAAGAATATTATTTAACCGACGACAAACAATTACAGAATTACTGGACTAACATAAATCAGAAGGAACCGATATCTTCTTAGACTTTGCAACATGCTGGGCACGGTTTTTAAGACGTAGGCGACTATTCTTTGTTTTGTCAGCGTGCGTGTGAAGCTTGTGACCGTAAGCATAAACCGTTTTTCCTGTAAGCGCCGTCTTCACCAAGGGCAAAGGTTCACACCCCCATTTTCACAGTGAGGCAGCCAAGTCCCAGGGGTCAGAAATGTGAGAGTACCCCCCATGCTCCTGCCTCCAAGTTAATCATGTTAACAACCCGCATGGAAATACAGGGGCCGTAGGGAGACCTTCAAGCTCCTTGGGGAAACTGGTGTGTGTGTGTGTGTATGGGTGGCTGAATGGTTGGAGATATTAACAGTGAGATAGTTGTAGAAAGAGTAGTTGTTTCCAGCTTGCATGTAACATAATGACTGTATTCCGAAGGGTATGCTGGAATATAGACTTTTACATTACAACTTAAATACAATGGTTTTTTTGTGCTGGTCAAAGCGAAATCAATTAAAAATCATTAAAATACGCTCATCTATATATGAAGTTATAATGTATTATAACTTTCACCTGAGGAAAAAGCCATGCATACTTTTGAGGATACCTGGCATTAAGGTGCTAAGAAATCATTAAGGGGAGACTTACAGAACACGGAGGTATTTGAGTCCACTAAAATCATTCTTGTTGATGCGGGTGAAGTTATTTCCATTCAGTTCCCTGCAAGAAAAAAAAAATGAATAAAATATTAATGAATTCTCCCACCACTGGGACATTTCCATTGAAGTTGCAGTGCAGGATGGAATCAGTAAACTGAGATATGCCACTTGTGACCGCGAATGAGTTACATGAAAAACAAACATTTCTCATCCTATGAAGAGTTTTATTTACATTGACACCAGCCTACACAGTCTTAATATAGTTACAGGAATGTTTAGTCTAAATCTTATTGAGGTCTTTGTGAAAAAGTTGTTATATTTCATACATATTTTACATCAGTTGAAGCTCAATACAAAACTATAAAATTTACATTTTTCCAGAAATGGAGTCATTTTTTTATATATTTTTTATTGATTTTGGAAGTCTGGGCCTTTCATAAGTGTCAGTGAAGTTGCTAGGTTGTGTTGAAGGCATTAAGACAATAAAGCTTTATAAATCCATATCAGTTAAAAAAAAAAAAAAAAAATCACTCATCTATCTCCAGCAGACTCTAGACTCCAAGGAATATTGACCATATTGACTGTTGATTATTTAAAGAATGTGTGAACCAAAAAAATTTTTTTATTCTTTTATTTTTTGAATTTGCTTTATGCATTCATATGATTTTCATATTCTAAAGAATTTAAGATATGTCCTGACTAAAACTGCATTCTGTTATTTGTTCTGTGTTTTGTTTTGTTTTGTTTTGTGTGAATGTTTGCTTGCTCTTTCTCTACAGGGAATTCTGTTTGTCTGTAGCAGTAATTCTGTCCCAATTCATGACCAAAGAAATGAAAATTTGCCCTTCTATAGAACATCAATGTAGAGCGACCTTTCAACTGTCGACACTCCTAAACGTTGAAGCAGCTGTGGGATTTGGCTGTGAGCCCCTGCACTGTGTACCAGGTATAAACGCACATAGCTCTGTTATTACACCATGATGAGATGTGGGGAGTTTTGAGTTCATCCCGTAGCAGTCAGGCCACCACCCTATAAAATGGGCAAAAACACACTTGCATGCAGACACAAAAAGTCATCTTTATTCGTGGACCCAAAATTGACTTCTCTTGGTCCATTATAATGACCACTCTTGGGACATAGCTAGAAAGAGAGAAGCAGAGAGCGAGAGGTCATTGCAGACAGATGGTCTGTGTACACAGGTGCATGGATAGAGGGAAATAAATAATGGAGTGGGATTCATTAGCTGCAGCCTGATATACACATGTGCTGTTTATTGCTGGGCACTTAATCCAGCTTTTCTCATGGCTTCTCAAGTATAAATCTACTGGGTGGCCCCCTGTACCGGAACCCAAGGGGACTGAAGGCCTTGTCCAAGAGAATGGAGACTTAGTAAAACACAACCAATCACCCTTAATCATGCTAACTACGTTCGCCATCTGCCTGCAAACGACAAGCAAAGTGACAAAAGACTTTAACTGGTGCAAACTTACACACAGGAACGTCTTCATTTAAATCCCAAAAGAGAGGTTAATTCACTCGGAAGTAGACTATGTAGATTTGTAAAGATCCGGTAGTCCTAGTGTTAAAGTATCTGCAAAACATCTGTTTTTCAATTCAAATGAGTGGTCTCTTTACAAACTAGGGCACGTCTTAAAACAATTTTAAGGAGCTAATGGCTTGAAGCAGAAAGGGTAATAAGTTTTAAACTGGGGTGTTGTGCAGTGCTACTATCTATATCTTTTGAGTGCTTTAAATATCCCTGTCTGAATTTGGAGCTAAACTTGGCAGATTGGAAAAAACACAGAGGTAGAAATGCCAGCATTGTCAACGGGACTGTTTTTCTTATCCCACTTGCAGGCTTATTTTGTTTGTACATGCCTACAGTATTTCAGTCTAATTATTTGGTTCTGTTTCACAAAATATAATGGACTGTAATCCCATAATAATAATGTTACAGCAAATGCATCCTTTTTTTTTTACCCCCCAGTACTGATGCACACCTCTGGTCCCAACCAGATACTCTATGAATGGTTCAGACAAGCTTTCCATTTGAAACAAAAAAAGAAAGAGAAAAGAAAAGAAGTTTAGTAAACCTTCTCAAATAATGATTTCATATTTGTTTACACATATTTAGTAACTACAGTGAAACGAGAAGAGTTACCAGAGGAATTTATGTCGAGTTAAAAGTGTTAAAGTCTGAACACACTACCATAGAGAGAAAACGAACTTCCTACCGCCAAAACGTTTTTTTTTTTAATTGCTGGGGTCACTGAAAAAGCAGCAAATAGGATCTTATTCACTAGGTCTAGCAGACACTTGCAC
>JAOTRN010000033.1:5829425-5840623 GCA_028566695.1 Bagroides melapterus
ACAGGAGGGCAAGATGAAGAAAGGAAGGTTGGAAGGGAAGATGACAGAAGGGAGGGAGGAAGGAAGGAAGGAAGGAAGGAAGGAAAAAGAAGAGGGAGGGAGGGATGGAGTTAGGGAGAGAGAGGAAGGAAGGAAGGAAAAAGAAGAGGGAGGGAGGGATGGAGTTAGGGAGAGAGAGAGGGAGGGAGGGAGGAAGGAAGGAAGGAAGGAAGGAACAAAGGAAGGAAGGAAGGAAGGAAGGAAGGAAGGAAGGAAGGAAGAAAGGAAAAAGAAGAGGGAGGGAGGGATGGAGTTAGGGAAGAGAAGGAAGGAAGGAAGGAAGGAAGGACAGGAGGGTGAGATGAAGAAGGAAGGAAGGGAAGAGGGCAGGAGGGAGGAAGGAAGGAAGAAAGAAAGGCAGGAAGGATGGAAGGAAGGAAGGAAGGAAGGAGGGAAGGAAGAAAAAAGAAGAGGGAGGGAGGGATGGAGTTAGGGAGAGAGGAAGGAAGGAATGAAGGAAGGAAGGAAGGAAGGAAGGAGAATGTGTGGTTATGTGGGTACCCAACGCACAAAAAACTGTTTAGAAAGCATGCCAGAAAAAAGTCCTTTCTTTGGTTACACAGAAGAGAATCTAATCCTGCCTGGTAAGTATAATGGAGCTGTTGTTTGTGCCACGAGAGCCTTCATAGGATACAAGTTATTATAGACTCCATGAAGTGAAAGCAGGGTTTATGTAAAAACATGTCTGCTTTCTAAGAATACATTTAAATCTGTTTAAGGTTAAACTTATCTCATATTTTCATACCCATCATCATAAAGGGTGCTGATTACAGATACCTGTAAAAAACAGTTCTGATGTCCATGCTGTATTTGTATTCTGCTTGCATCCAAATTAGCTTAAATATTATATTTGGCGATGGGTTGCACACATCCAAAGTCTAATCTACACTAATAGCAATTTCAAGAGCATTAATCACTATTTAATGGATGTCACTGACTTCTCACTGCATGTTCAGGTTTTAGAAAATGACTTTTAATTGCTCAGATAATGCACAATCATTTTCCCTGCTAATTAAAAAAACATTAAATACACAAGTCAGTGGTGCTCGGGTATTCCTTTGGATCTGCGAACGGCCCTGTGCTTCAGAATTTCACAAAGTAAGCAATGTGAGGATAAAAATTCATCTAGGAGCATGGAGCAGAAACAGAATGCATTGGTCTGAATTTGTTCTGATAAACTGGAAGGCTTGGAGTTGAAGTATGGACTACTGCAGGGCTGCTCAAACAGACTAAGAGAAGCTACAAAAGCTACTGTATTTGGCAGCACGCACCAGAGCCTCGGTTCTTACAAGCTTCTCTATCCCTGCCAATGAGAATCACCCAACTGCATGATGCTCCCACCACCATGCTTCAGCATAAGGTATTAACCAGGTGATGAGCAGTACCATCTTTTTCCTTTTTCTCTGGATTGTCTTCCATCTAATGCCTCTACAATAAAGGAGCGATTGATGGACTATTTCTGAGATGTTGGGCTAACCTGCAGGATCGCTTCACAACTTCTGAAACCTTTTTTTTTTCCCAGTGGCCCTTTAATTCTTTATCACTGCTCGAGCCTAGCTACCGAGTTTGGCCAGACGGACAGCTTTAGGAAGTGGGTCCTAGTGCATCCATTTATCCATAATTTAACCCACAATGCTCCTGAAACATTCAAAGTTTTAGGAATGTTTCAATTCCCTTGTCCGGATATCTCTCTCAACATATTTTCATTGCTGAGGTCTAGAGAGAGTTCTCCCTGGACTTCATAGCTTCGTTTAAGGTCTGATATGCACTGTGAATTTGGAGACTTTATACAAACAGGTGAATTTGCTACAGGTGGACTCCAGGTGAGTTCTACAGAGATTCTACAGGAGAATCGTAGCCGGGTGGCTGAATTTTTAGCTTTATTTTTGATATTTAATGCAGGTCTACAACTGTTTTTGCTGATGTTTAGTCATCATGGATTACTGTTTGTAAATTAATGGCCCTATTAGTACATTTAATGCATTTGAACCAAAATCTGTCACGAAGTTTGCAAACAGTAACACTTGACTAGAGGCAGAACATAAGAGGCTAAACTCTGTGGCTTCTTTAGTAGCATTTTTCTGATCAGCTTCTTAATTACTATGATTAGATTTAATTGCTGATTCCTCAAGATCCAGCTAAAATCCTCTTCTATATATTCTCCTTTCCTGGTAGTTCTGGCTGACTTCAGCAATACTGCTCATGAACTAACAAGCAGACTCTGTGGAAGAACATGCCAGGAAATGACAAGCTGGAGGCACCATCATGGATCAGACAGATTCTACTTCTGGCTAGGAACGACAAAGAAAATGGAGCAAAAAAAAAAAGAACAGAATGGTGTGGTAGACAGATTTTACTGTTTCAGTAGGAATGCGTGATCTTCAGAAAGAGAGTCGGAGGACTGTTCAGTCTGAACTATACTGTAGAATTCCCTGCTGTTCCGGAATGGAAATTAATTCGAACGGAATTCTTTGTTCGATTCATATGGCTCAGGCTTATTTTAATATTAGAAAATAGAGGGGGAAAAAAAACAGATGTCTTTGGTTTTTAGTAGCCTCTAGCTCTAAATGTGCTTCTTTATTGATAAACTGGATTTTAAAAGAATATATACATGTGAATTTGTGTTCAACATTATATTCAAAATATGACATGAATAGTATTTTTTGTGCCTGTATATATACAGTTAGTTTTTTTTTTCCCAATCCAGTCTACCACTACATCAGAGACGACAGCATCTTAATCAGAGGACTATTGTTTCACCAAGTTACTGTCTCATTACATAATTAACTGTCAACACGCAATACGGGGAACAATAGAAAGCGCTGGATCAAGTGCTGTTTTATAAGCTGCTGAAGCGGTATTGTTAAATAAGTTCTGAAAATCTGACACAATAATAGGCGAAGTCAAATTTCCCTCGACAGAAGGTGTGAAGACAAGGTGTGACCTCAGCAAATTACGTCCTGTGCTTCGTCTCCTTTTTAGCGATCGTATGTCATTACTGGGATCCAATTTGGCTAAATAACGGTGAATTTCTTTTTCTATAAAGACTTCATTATGCAGGCGGGGATCCAGGTCATACTGATTTTATGAGCACTTTATTTTTGTTTATTAAACATGAATGAATTTATTTTTATAGTTTCAATGTTTTTTTTTATTATTATTATTTTTTTATAATAAACCACATATTTTTATGCGTCTCAAACTGTGATGTGTTTACAGTTTCTTTAATGCAGCTTATGCTTAGTAGACATTTTATCTCAAAATATAAGAGCTCGGTTTTCAGTGTGTGTTTTTTCCTGGTTAGAGTCGCAGTGACCACTTGATGCACAGGTACGAGAACATCCACTCACTTACAAGCAACTTGTCGCTTGGTAGAGTAAATAAATCCTTTAGCATTTTTCTTTCTGCTAATTAGTCTTCTTGTCTTAACCACGTGTCCCTGTACCTGTCCCATAGATGTACAGACTATAAGCTTTAAAAACACCTCATTTCAATACAGTTCTCCAGCTCCATGTAAGAGGCCAGAGCAAGAAAACAGTTGCTTCTTATTTTACTTGTTGTTGGAGTAATTGGTTTGGGAGCTTGTGCCTGATGCTGCTACTGACAGCTGATGTGACTTGTATACTCTTCTGTGCCTCCTCTTTCCTGAGTGATTGAGTGTGAGGACACAGTCGAGCTGTTCCGCCTATAGCCTGTCCCACTGACTCTCCCTCGGTGCTTTTCATTTTTACGCAAGCTCCCAGTGACAGCTGGAGTGTTTGTCAAGTCGAGATTGACGAAGCATGACTGCTACTCCCTGTGCTTCCTGTCTGCTCAGTGGCTTCTACTGAACTTTTTCTTTCTTTCTTTTTTTTTTTATACACTGATTTTTTTTTTTTTTTTACAATATATACACACAGAAATTTTCATCTTAATTAAAATCCAAATATTTAAATCAGAATATCATGAAACAGCGGCTCGGTGTAGACATGCATGAAGGCACAAGTCAAGAGGGTCGGATAATAACGAGATCAAGCATCAGACTGAAGGGGAAAAAGTGACCTCAGTGATGTTGCTTGTGTGCCTGGTGGTTAGTGCTATACATGCTGGTTTGAGTATCTCAGAAACTGCAGATCTCCTGGAATGTTCACAAAATTACTACAGAATGTTGTACAGGATAAAACAAGCATAAAAAGGCCACTGTGTAAGCTGTAGTTCCGTGAGAGGACACACCTTACTAAACAAGAGAAAAGGACAGACTTATTCAAGTACTTTAACCCAAATAATCCCCTTTTACAACAGTTTGAACAGAAAAGCATTTCCAAACCCTGTCACTAATAATTTGGTTGTTGAATATTTTTCCAATTTGGAATTGCACCTTGACAAAGAGAAGAAGTCACTCCTTTAAACCACAATACTACAGTAAGTTTCCATAGGGATAGTAAGTTTCCAGAGTGATTAGATTAATACGTATATAGCAGATGTGCAGCTTACAAAAGTTAAGGTTATGTGACCTACTAACAATCATGATGTGCCACAATCCCTACAAGTGCTTTTTCTAAACATAAAAACAATGAAACGTTCGTATTCAAATGAGTTGTACTTAACGGTGCTTACATACAAAAATCACCTCCCAATCAAATCAGTCATAATTTCTATATACATTACACTTCAAAAACCTTATCCCAAGTCTTTTCTCAGTGAAACTCATTGAATATCCATGTTGACCTGAAAGAAACAAGCTGTATATCATTTCTGTTCTGTTGTCTTACCCAGTTAAAATATCCTGGTGCTTAGGGACCTGTTAGCTTCCCAGGTATTCTGCTGAGGTCAGTGCTTGAAATATGAGTTCACTTTGTGCTTTGTCAAGTCCATTACACTTCTCCTGTGCCCATATTACATCTCAGTGTATCCTGTAAGAGATACTGTGGCATAAAATATATTCCTTGCTCTATAATTTACTTCATGGTTTTTTTTTGCCCAAAGTTAAACTGGACGGAAAGAAGCCAACGTACTGGCATTTTACATTGTAAAAGTAAAATGTGTTAGTTTCGTTTTGCTTCCACCGCATAGATGACGCATTTACATTTCTTCACTACACTTTAGCTTATCAAAGGTTGAGCTATCAGGAAAAAAACAGAAGTTTGTCGAGCTAAAAACAGATCTGAAGCACCTAGCCTTATTTACAGCTTGGTGGGTATCAATTATATAATTAGATGACACTGAACACACCGTAACAATATATCTAGTGATGAGTGAAGTGAGTAACATTGATGATCTCATGAAGTCAAGAGGTGGGAGCAAATGAACAGTCAGTGTGTTGAAAGCAGGAAAAATTGGCAGGCTTGAGGATCTGGTTGGCTTTGGATCTTTGGGTCATAACATGTGGATGCTACTTTGACACGTACCATCTACTGAAACATTCCTGTAGACCAGATACACCACTTCATGGGAACTTCCCTAATGGCAAATCTGTCCTCTTTCAGCAGCATAATACTCCCTGACACCCTACAACAAAGAGCTTTGATCCAACTACATGAAGTCAAGCTACCGCTCCATGCTTTTCAGGCTCCTGGTGAGATGAGCCTTGAGCTAAAGGGGAGAGATAAAGTGCTGTGGAAATACAACAATGTTCCTTATATGCATGATCCTTGAAACAGATCAGCAATCTGTAAAAACTTTCAAACTTTTGTAATCTGTCTACAGAGGGAAAAAAAATAAATCTTGGGATGGTCTCATTGGCCTCGAGCCCTAAACACTAAGAAAAAACATGTAGCTACAGTTTTATTAAAAAATTTTTTATATATATAAATGTTGGCACCATTTTACCAAAGTACATCAACATGTTCGGATCAGACAAACTAAACTCTGTGCGACTCGGCAGACCAGTAAGGTCAAGGGGGAAACGGGTAATAAAGGTGCTTAACGATTTTGTACACTTCTCTAAATAAATATATTATTCAAGGAGAGATAGAGCTCCCAGCCAGGTGGTGCCATGCTAGCCCCATTAACTCCAACCATCTGTCCATGGCCAGGTTGTATCATCATCAAAGTGAGACTTCTGTTGGAGGACAGTTCGGTCCAACTTTCTCTCAAAAACTTTCTCTCAAAATGTTACCTCAAAAGAAAACCATGATGCTAATTCAATGTCTATAAAGAAAACACACTATAAAACAGGGTTATTCAAATAAAACAGCCAGAAACTTGTAGGATGTAGTAGCCTAGTGGTTAAAGTGTTGGACTACCAATTAAAAGGTTATCCAAGGTCCAACAAGGTGCCACTGCTGGGTCCCTGAGCAAAGCTCTTAACCTTCGATTGCTCAGTTGTAAAAAAGATGAGTTGTTCTGGATAAAGGTGCCTAATGCTGTAAAAGTTTTCCATGTGTCTCAGTCAATCCCACTCCCACAGGAAGTTCAACTAATCCCATTCCCAGGTATTTTTTTTGTCTTGCATACCTGAGATACATCCAAAGATATGACAAATGAATTTAGTTACATTTCCCAGAATACATGCAAATGGGTTGATTTATATCACTGTGCTAACCTTACCACAATCCGCAAGCTTCCAATCATACAAGCGGCATTAAATTAAAAACTCTGCAGCCACCCACTAACAAAGCATCCATCCTTGTCTATTCTGTTTAAAACTCATCAAAACTTCTCTTTCTGACCTCTCACTTTAGCACTCTCTGCCTACAGCTAAAAACCGGCCATAAGTGCATGCGACTGGATAAGCTGCTGAGTTTAATATATCAGAGTCACTAAAATGCTGATAAGATGCTTATAGCACACGCAGATTGGCTCTGCTTCTACAGGCTGCAGACTGGTGTCTGCATCGAGACCTCTGACCACCAGTTAGTGATCCTTGCTTTATAGTGTTAGATTTTGGGAAGGAGAGAAAAAGAGAGAAAGCTATCCTCTGGTGAATAAAGCCATCTCTTTCAGAGTTAGAGTATCGATCGCTTCCTTTCGCTTGTGGTAAAGTCACCACCTGACAGCATGCATTAATGCAATGCACGCCAGACTCGTTAGCACTTTCTGGTTAGAGAGAGAGAGAGAGAGAGAGAGAGAGAGAGAAACAGAAAAAGCCAAAAATCCTGCAGGTTGGACCGATTCATGATGGGGGGCTCCTCAAGCACACTCCCTCTAAAAGCTGCCATGTAAAAGCGTTTAACGTGATGAGACGTGACATGATTCAAAGTCATCCCCGGTTTAGCTCGGCTAAAGATGACTCATTCTGCTGGATGGAGCCTGATAGTACAAGCAATAAGGGGTAATTTTGAAAATGAAAGGAATAGACAGATGTGTTCCAAAATATAACCTAGAATATAAGTCTCTCACCCACCAACTGCATTATTTAACCATCCAGCACAAATTGTGTCTGGTTAAATAAAAAAAATAAATAAAAAGAATACATTTCTTTACATAACGATTTCTCTACCTCCAAAATGTCACTTTATCCATTTCTACTAATCTAGTCTAGTCTAGTTTGGGTCCCGCTCAATTAGTTTAACGCTACATTACGTTTAGGGCTAAACGCTTCACCAATTCAATTATTTTTATCACATGCTTAACAATGGGCATCGTCACAAAGCAGCTTTAAGGGAATCTATAAATTCAGGACATAAATTATACATTTTAAATGTAAATTTACCTTTAATTGTATATATTTATATAATTTAGAATTATTATGGAGTAGATTCAGATCTACTATCAGAACAGATAAAACATTCTAAAAGGATCCAAATCCATGATGCTTTTAATAAAGACACACACTATCCAACACATGCACTGCTTAAATCTATAGTATTTTAGTAAGCTTGAAGAAGGTTAATGATTCATATACTTACAATATAGTATAACCTCTATTTTTATTAGTAAGTCATTTAAGCTCATGGCACATGAAAGTGTGGTTAAGAGTACTAAGACAGGCTGACTCCTGACACCGAGGACAGATTAGCTCCTAAAAAAGACACTACTTTAAGAACATTGGTGTAGGCAGGAATTCATTTCAGGAAGAAGGGATTAGGGAATATATTACGGGATAATATGACAGTATGATCTGCACAATTAAAATAATGGATGATGGAACGTACTAGAAGGAATGACGGTGCTCTTATTTTGTCGTTTCTATCCCTTTGCCTTGACGTGTTCCTACTGTAGCTGGCTTTGGACTGGAAACAGGAAGCATGCTCTATTCTGATTGGTTAATCCTGTAACAGCTTGTTGACCTTTTATGAACGTACATATAACGAACAACTGTGTGTATAAGGTGTTACTAAGGAAACAATATTATAGTAGAATGTATGCTTATCAGAGCCATGCTGTAATGGAATCTGTACTGACACTTCCTGACCAATCAGAATCGAGAAATCAACAGCAGTACACTGGTGCAACTCCTAATTCCTTCCTTCATTCCTTCAGCTTGGATTCAATTAGCCTCTTTATCCTGGTCAAGAGGCAGGACTTCACCTTTGAAAAGAAGCCAGAAGTCCATCACACTACGCAAGTGATACTAATTCATACAGCTAGCACTGATTTAATGACAAGCTTCATTTGAGAATGGTTTATCTTTCACCTAACACTAGAGTTTTATCACAAGCACTTCTTGCCAGACTGCAGTAACAGGGGCTGATGGCAGTGATACTGTACTCAGCTGCATGGAAAACAAACTCAATCTAAAACCCGGTTAAAGAGCCAAGCGAGGAGCCAGCTGTCATACAGCACATATGCATGTTGCTACAAAAGAAGTTGTTGTGCTGTAAAGCTGCATCGCACAGAAGAGTCGCGTTTATAACTAATAACACAAAAGAAATGTGAGGACTTTATTTAGAGGAAGCTTCTGAACTTAGATCTTTGACGACTGATGCTTTAGAATACAAACAGTCTGGTCTGCTACCGCTTCCTACTGCTACGTTTTTACGTTTACACATATTATTTATATTGCTGGTTCCCTCACCGCATTTAGAACTCTTAGTCTTCTAAACTGCAATGGGGAAAAATGTTGCTGTTTACCCTTCATTCATTCAAATTTTATTGTTTGCACTTCATGTGTACTTTCAAACAGTATATAAATAGCCATTTTTAAATTTACATAAATAAAAAAAAAAATCAGAAAATTACATTTGTTTGAGAGGGTGTTTTTTTTTTTTACTATGTTACTGTATTTTTGGAATCTTATTCCTTTGTATTTTTGCTACTGGATGCTTGAATTTCCTCCGGGATCAATAAATTAAGTACCTAGGTAATGTACCTGCCTACCTAACTGCCCATCCGACTCACCTCTCTGTTTTTTTTTTACCTATCTGTCTCTTTATCTATCTGTCATCAATAAGGTTTATTTTATACATGTGCCTAACACTTCAAAACCATTATACAATATTGTGGCCAATATGTAGGTGGTAAGTAATAAGCAAGTAATAAACTTAAAAGTAATGATTAAGTAATAAGTATGTGGGTAATAAGTAAGAATAGAAAGATGCTCCTTGTTTTTTTTTTTTTATTTGTATGTGTGTGTCTGTGTGTGTGTGTGTGCGTGTGTGCGTGTGTGTGTGTCTTCTTAGAAGTAGGTTCTGCTTTGCTGTGCTGTTACCTGTTGAAGCTAATCGATGATCTATGCTTGAGGCCACTCCGCTCTCAGTTAGTCTTCCTTGTCTTGTAATGCAACAGAGCTAAACGGTGCTGTGAACCCCCTTGAACACGGCCCACCAGACTCGATTCACTTAATCTTCTGCTACCAAAATGAAGGTTGGGCACCACCTTTAAATCCAAAACAACACCGTTTGTTCTCTGGGTGTTACAGCACCGTCTTTTTCTTCACATTACGTAGCAGCTCACGTCCACAAACCATATTTCCCCTCATCGCATTTCGAAAACTTATTCTTCTTAGTCTAGTCTTGTACGAGAGAAAATGTCCTTTACTCTTCATTCATTCAAATTTTATTGTCTGCACTTCACGTGTACTTTCAAACAGTATTACAGTGGAAGCAGCATACAAACGCCATACCTTATGAATTTTCGGCTAAAGAATTAGAATTTTGCAAGAAATTTGCTTCGTCATATGAAGAGTTTTCGGCATACGAACAAACCGACTCCGGGAGTACATCTGCGCGTACATCTGGGAGCCGTTCAAAACTTGTTTGCTTCAGTGGAAAGCCAAGATTCAAGATATTTATGGTCATATGTACCAAGGTACAATGAAATTCTTCTTTTGTTTTAACCTCAAATGACAACAAAAAGTAAATACCAATAAGAAACATCTGAAAATAAAGAATTTGCAATAAAAAGTAGCCTAAAATTAAAAAAAAATACTAAAATAACAAATAAAATACACATAAAAAGGGAACGTTGTCGAGAGGATCACCGTGGAGGGAGGCATCTTGAATAGTCAACCGGAGTGAGTTTATTATTTAAGGTAAAGGGGGTAAAGGTTAATACCTGTTTTACTTCATTTACATGTCTTTTTTAAAATGTTACAATTGTTTTTGTATAAAAAAAAATATGATTGCATTGGTGGAAATTGGGTAATATTTTTGGGTGGCTAGAACAGATAATCTGTAGTTACATGATTTCTTATGAAAAAATTTATTGTTAATGTTAATTGTAAATTTAATTACAACCACCAAAAAAAGGGTCACAAAATTTGATCAAACAGTTTACGTATACGCACTCAGACTCTGCTGACTCAGCAACCAATCAGCTTTCAGCAAAGATACATACAATGTAAAGTGCAGAGAGACGACATTCCTGTTTGTCATGTTTACCCACAATTTCCTCTCTCGGCATCAAGAGTAAACTACTCAGATATTAACCAAACGAAATCGTTGACTGTGACATTCCTACAGATAATTATGTAACTTTTATAGGAGGAGTCTTTTTTTGCTAACAGACGGAGTGCTTTGCAAAGATTTGCAGCACAGGAAAGTCTTCAGGATATAGGAGTTTACACTTTCCTGTTTCTAGATCCTGTTTCTGACAAGCTACTGGGTAAGAGAGAGAGAGAGACAGAGAGAGAGACAGAGAGAGAGCAAGAGAGAGAGAGAGAGAGAGAGAGAGAGAGCGACAGAGAAAGAGAGAGAGAGACAGAGATAGAGAGAGAGAGAGAGAGAGAGAGAGAGAGAATGAGAGAGAGACTTAAATTGAATCACTAATTAAATGAAATCGGTTATAGAGTTTTTTTG
>JAOTRN010000033.1:5889524-5906360 GCA_028566695.1 Bagroides melapterus
TCTATCTATCTATCTATCTATCTATCTATCTATCTATCTATCTATCTGTCTGTCTGTCTGTCTGTCTGTCTATCCACCTGCTACAGTGTTTTCTCTAAAACTGCACGAATATCCGTAAAATGCAAAAGACCAAATCTGATATAAACAAATAAACACAGTGTAACACACTGAAAACCACAGGGATACAACGACTTAGTAAAGCAGAAGCTGACGATACTTGGCGAAGAAGGTGCAGGTTGGTAGCGATATTTATAATCGCTAAGCTGGAAGTAGAAATCTACCGAAGAAGTGAACCATCTTAACCCGGAGATGTCATTATTCAGGTGAGGGTTCCCTCTGGTGGGCACGAGAGGGATTTGCAATTCCAGATGTAGCAAAAAAAAAAAATTGTACATACTGTCTGATGAATTGATTTCTATTCTGCTGGCAAGGGTTAAACATTTAAATATTATATAACATATAAAGTTGTTTACTCCTTTACTTTTTTCTCTGTTAAAGCTAGTAAGAAAATAGTGTGGCTCATGGATTTATCACAAAACAGCAATGGCTTACCTACAGTATGTGACTATAGTGTTAATACTGGAGACTCCTTTCATAAATAATAAACTCCTCTCAGAAATCCTCACCCTATCAATGATTATAGCTCGTTTTTTTTTATTAATTACAATCATGTTTATAAGGAGTGTCTGGCTTTATTTAACAGATGCATTAACATTAATCTAATTTGTGCTGTGGTATAAGCAGATTTTGAAGGACAAACAGAGTTCGAGAACACAGTGTTACCCGTTTGCAAGAAAGCAACATAAATCTGCACAGCTGAAGTGTGAAAGATGAAAATAAAATCAAGATAAAGCACGAGGCATTTCATAGCAGCTGAGGTGATAAACATTTCTGTAATGCTGTGCTTCATCCACCGAAATGAATCCAAGTAAACAACCGAGGTGTAGCTCATTATTGAGAGTTGAAAAAAAACATTATTTAAGAGACAGCTTACAGACAGAATGCAGAATTATTCTGTTGCCCATTTCTTACAAAGCAGCATTGTTTTTCAGCAATATTAATAAACAGAAATAGTTTATAGATGTAGAAGTTGCCTGTGCCAATTAAAGCCTGACATTCCTGCTTATTTTTTAATCTCACATGTGCTACCTTTATTTTAATACCAGAATTATGCAAATTAAAAAAAAAAAAAAAGATAATACTGTTCTGATGTATTGATAATAATACCGGAACACTCAGCTTCAAAAACTGCAAACTTCAGTAAAAACAAGTAAGTTAACATACACAATGAAACTGTGTTCTGCAAGCTACTATTATCTTACTCTGTTAAAAATGACCACCGGAATGAAAATGTCTTACCTCTGCGGCAGAGAAGGCAACTGAAAAATGAAGGACTATGAAATGACAATGCACATACTCAGACTAGCATAAAAAAGCCAGGCTAGCATTTACAGATAATCATCTGGCTTCTGAATATGTGTTCTCTAGTTAGATGAATCAAACTGTTTACTCATAATGATCCCAAGTACCTGTAGAAGTAAAAGATTGTCTTATAATCCAAAGAACTCTAGCTGTGAACTGTGAAGCACGGTGGTGGTGGCCTCATGCTGTGGATTTTTTCACACTTTATCTACACTGGATCTATACGCACTTAAGAAACACCAAGACACCAGTCGGAAAGTTAAAACTATCACAACTGGGTTTTCTAGCAGGAAAAAAATGACTTAGACAACACAGCGACTGAAGCGGACATCACAAAGGTTCCCCTGAATCCCACAGAAAAAACTGTAGACACAACTGAAAAACTGAGGCTCAGAAACCATACAACAGTTCTGTCAGGAGGATCGAGCAAAAATTCAGCAAAAGTGTATGAGAAAAGCCCAGCTCACACTGTGCGATTTTTCAAAATCCTTGCTGTTTGTTTTTGCTTACCCGACTGTACAAAAATGATCCACAAGTCACACTAGGATCTCTGTCGTCATCGCGCCAGACTGTACTCCAGTAAAGACATCATCGATTAGTGACGATTCAGACCTGCATTCTCTCGCTAAAGTAAAAGCTAGGTAGCAGCAAACGAAAACATGTAGCGTTAATTTAGTTTTTTTTTTAATTTATCTTCATACCTGCATTACCTTAGAAACATGTCTCTGTATAACACAATAACTGAAATAGAAGATTCTAAATATAAAGACTCGGCCATTAAGAGGGTTGATTAGTGAAGCAGCACCACCTTGTGTGTGTAAAGTGAACTGCTTGTACAGCTCTGGACTGTTCAGCAAAACTAATACAACTGAATACATTACTCAAATATTACTGTCTCTTCTTTAACCGATTAAGTTTGGGTTCCTTTTCTTGACAAGTGCTTGATTTCTTTCCTTAAATTTATATTTCATTTCATTTTTTCAAGATAATGAAGAGCATACAAAGGTGTAGTGTTTAAAATATTGTAATTGATGGGTTACATGGAGGGTCATGACATGGAGATGAGAAATTAGGGACAATAAATACACTTGCTTTAACAATGTAGAAGACTAGGGATGTATATTATGTATATATGTCATGAAAAAAAAATACACTAAAAAATACGGGGAAAAAAAAACCTTGTGTCTTATGACAATGTTTTAACCCACAAAACAAAATGTGATTACATGTTGTACAGATATTTTGTATAAGAAATTTCTAGAATGGGAACAAGAACAAATTGGCTTAGACGTTAAACAGTGGTCATTAAATGTTCTATAAAAAAAAAAGGGCAAAACAAATACTGACGGTTCGAGAGCTTTATTGCACTCCGGTATAAGAATATGGACCTTAATAATCGAGTGAGCTCACATCTGAAGTGATCCGGAGCTGTTTCAGTAACTAGCATTTAAATTTAAAATCACACAACACCCAAAACACATTGTTTTTACACATTTATTAATTTGGTAAATGAACAGGATTATCCAAGCCATCTTTATATTTAAAAAAAACAAACAAACAAAAATAAAACGATGTGTAACAAAGACGCAAAATATCTGTGCTGCTACATTGTAGTGAAACTCTAAGAGTAAATAAAGGGTTTATAAAGGGTACAACAATGCTTATTTAGTCACAATGGCACAAAGAAACCTTGAAACCATAGTATAGAAAATTGCAGTGTCTGTCTGCAGGAGGCGGTTCAGTTTTCTTTATTGTTCTTAAAAAAAAAAAAAAAAAAATCCTTCATATTTTGGTCTCTTCATCTGATCCGGCTTATTGAACCATTGTCTGTTGTCTGTTGTGTGTGTGTGTGTGTGTGTGCGCGTGTGCATGTGTTTGTATTACATATTCCACAGACGTCTACAGATTCAGGTCTCCTCCGTTTATGGATGATTATTTAAGCCAAACTCCTTTGCCGTGGCTTGATTCTTGGATACAGCTGTTGAGAGAAAATAAAAAAATAATAAAATCTCCATTAACATGTTCCAGATTGATCCACATTATTGACTTATTGTAGAATTGTTTTGTCATTTCAGAGCGCACAGGAGAGAACAGAGTTTTCATCAAGAGTGACGTCTCTGTAGTGCTGTACAGTTCATTAATGATGGATACTGTGATGTTTATTACCCAGTGTTACCCAACATTCCTCACAGGGCCGTTTCATTTGTTTAGTCGTATTGGCAGAAACTAGCGATTAAATTCATCTTATTTTCGCTTTCTGTTCTATCTAACTTGACAGTGATATTATTTGACTTCGTAATCTCAGGTTTCTACAATACGAGTGTAAACTGCTCAGTTCTCACCCCGAGTAGGTTCCTGGGAATGTAGCCTTCCTTATCAGCCATGCGTGCCCACCACCACTCGATCTCGTCCTCGTCCTCTCTCCTCACCACGGTCATGCAGTCTCCCTCTCTGAACTGCAGCTCGTCGTCTTCTTCACTCATGTAGTCCCATAGCGCGTAGACCACGCCCCGGTTCATGATGCCCATTTTCTCCTGAACGCCTGTGGAATCAGATTCATTATGACGCGTTACGATTTTAAATGCAGATGTTGCAAATGCAGTGCAACAGCAGCAGTCTATACTAAGCTCAACAACTTTTCTCATTTTCGTTTGGACTATATCGAAATAAACAATAATGACGCTATGAATGAGTCCGAGTCTGCAATGACTTGTGGTCGGATTTCTGCTAAAGAAAAGCTGTGATGCACTTTTGTCAGTCTTCAGCTGCAATTCTTTTAGCCTGTTTCAAATGTTTTAACCTTATGTTCTGCTAACAAAGCTTAGATACGAATGACATGCACGAGAGATGACATGAAACTAAGCAGCTGCTTTTGCTTCTGCTGTGTTACAGCCAGATTTTTATCTGATAGCCGCCGAGTGAAGAGATCTGTTGACCAGCGGGATTTCGAACCTGTGTCCATTCAGATTTTTCAACTCGGGTGATGATGTAGTCACAGTCTTATATTGTTGTTAGACACATTTGTGCTCACACTACATTGTGATGTGGCCTGACCACTACTGTGGTGTGAGTGTCCAGATCACGATGAATCTTCCAGCTGTGCAATTACGATCTGATCTGCTCATCCAAGCAGCAAGCATGCATCTAGTCTAGATGTGGACTGTTATGTAGTGAGATGAGCACACGCACCGTAGAGAAACTGTGAACACTGCGTGTAGCCCTCCTCCATCTCCTCACATTTATCTGCAGCGGTCTGCATGTCGCTGTACGTGGCGGCGAACACGGCCGCTCCGGACTCCACGAGGAACTTGCACACTTGCACGTTGTTACAGGAGGCAGCGCAGTGCAGAGGAGTCCTAGTGTAACAAACACAACCTTCGTTACACTGTATTTAGGCTACCAGATCAGACTCGTGTACTACAATTGGTAGTACGAGCACAATTCATTTAAAAATTATATGATGCGTTCATGACTGTATTCGTATCTGGATTCAGCGTGTAGAATAAAAATGAAATGCTGCTGATTAAAAGAACTGATTCAGCTCTGATCTGATCTCGAACTCACCAGCCGTCGCTGTCTGCAGCGTTAACGTTGACTCCGAACTGCACGAGGAATTTGACAATCTCCGTGTGTCCGGCGCAGACGGCGTTGTGTAGAGCTGTGATCCCTTCATCGTTCGGATGACTCGGGTCATCAACCTGCAGATCATAACCCACAAAACAACTACAATCTAATTCTTATCTAATTCAGCAAATAATGTAGTAATAATAAATATAATATATTACTAATATAATATATTAATTAATATAATTAATACTAATAAAAAATAATAATAATCCACCTCAATAACATAAATGTAGTGATGTAAAGTTAGGAAGAATAAATCCGGCAACACTGCTTATAATAAACAAAGATCTTAAATGACATTAAAGTAAATAGACATCATTTAAAAAAAACAAAAAACAAAACAAAACAAAAAAAGACAAACTAACCTCATAGATGATTCTCTGCACCAGATCAAACTCTCCTTCCAGAGAAGAGTCTAGAAGCAAAGCCAAGGGGTTAAACTTCACCCTCATGCTATGGTTGATGCGCTCTGATCCAACCTTGCGCAAATTGGTCCTTTTACCCTGAGGAAAGCAGACGTGTCGTTAAACTGATATTCGACTGTCTGGTACACAGGATAGTGTGTTTATTTTGTGCTCTGTGAGGTTAGGCTCCAGTGTATAAACTGCTTTTGCTTCTGCATCCTGAGGACAAAATCTGTGGAGGCTGAAATCTGGCGATTTCCCATTAATAAGATTATACGAGGCGATTATAGTTCTGATTATCTCCGAATAAAGAACTCATTCAGGATTTTCTGGTTAAGAACTAATACACCAGAGGAATAAGAAATAGGTTGGTTTATTTATTTCAGCTACATGAGCCTCATCTAAACTTTAAGAGAATTAAAATAGCTTTCGTGGCAGAACGGACCTCTTAGTGTTTGTGTGTAAAGTGCTTTATTCTGATGAATAGAGCCACCTACGCAAATGCAATGGGAGTGTATCCGATTAGAGGGCAATAAATAGACTGTTCTCTATTTTTGAACAAAACAGACTCTATAGTGGGATTAGTTATGTAGCTCAGGGCAAGGTTAGTCAACATCAACTAACACACCGGCCAACTGGGTAATCATGTGGGTTTTGGGATGTAATGAATAAAGAAGTAATGGTGAGTAAATGCTGCATGCTTTGAAATGGTTGAGGACAGAGTTTTTTTTTTATATTATAGCCATATATTTGCTGTAATAAATGGATTTATTTTAAGTCTAAATTCTGTCCTGTTTGTCAGGATTTGTTTTAAGACTAAATTGGTTGGTCAGTTCAGGTCGGTCTGAACAGGACATGCTGGACAGATTTTTTTTTTTCAGCCGTATTTAATCCAAATCAGATTCCGATCCCAAGATCACATTTACAGTGACTGTCATCAAAACCTCAGCTGCTTAGTTTTTTTTTTTTTTTACATTGGCTGGATTTCACCGTTCACCTCAGTTGAACCACTGCCTGCTGGTGTTAAAAAAAAAAAAATACTCACTGGTGGTTGAGGCACCTGTCCCATGACCTCTGGTGGCTTCATGTTTAACGTGTCATCCCCCAGAGCTTCCTGCTCAGCCCCGCTTGGATAAGGAGGAGGAGGATATGGAGGAAACTCCTCCACGTAGCTCTCGGCAGGTAACGGGAGCTGCTCTTCAACCTCGACAGGAGGAGGAGGAGGAGGCGGGTTTAAGAGAGCATCTTCGGGGCGAGGAGCAGGGTGAGATGGCGGTGGGGGAGGGATGAAGTCCTCGCCATCGATTTTCAGGACGTCTATAGGTGGCAGAGGGTCGGCAAGTGGCTGTTCAGGAGTTTCAGGTTCTGCTTGTTCGGTGCTGACTGGCTCGGGCGCTGGTTTCTCTTCATCCTCAGGTCTCGGAGGATTGACTGTGGTTTCCATGGCAGCCAGGGTGGTTTTCTGGTAGAGAAGTTTCTGGATGTTGGGACCGGCAGGACCCTCGGGTTCAGTGATGGAGCTGCGCTTTTTAAGGGGCCTCGGGGCATTGCACAGCTTCTTGCGTAGAGCCTCCAGGTCCATGTCGCTCTGGTTGCGGTAGGGGTTGGAGATGAAGGGCAGCAGCTTGGTGGGGCTCAGTGGTCGTGGGATACGTTCAGTCTCTTGGGTCTCGGTTGCTGGAGTACCGTTTGTGCCTTGGTCAGTCTCCATGTCAGGGATGTTAGGACGCTCCATGTAGGGGTTGTCCATTTGAGGTGACTGGGGCTGCTGGCCTCCAGCAATCACAGGCTTACCGTACACTATAGAGAAAGAAACAAAAAGGAGCATGAGTGATCAAGTTATTTAAATCAACTGTATCCCTGTTTCCTAAAAAAAAACAAGAAACACTAATGCACACTCACTGCTAACAAAGTTGAAGCGGTTTTGGGAACGGTTCAGGGCTCCCTGTACACCTTGCTGCAAGCCCTTGCCTACTGCTGACTGTTTTGTATACATGGAGTAGATGGAGCTGGCTGCCACAGTCTGAGGTTTCTGCAAAGGTGGTTCCTTGGGCTCAGGGGTGAAAGGTCGTACAGTAGCAGCAGGTGGGGTTTCCTGCTTGGGTGGTAGAGGAAGCGTGTTGCTTTGAGTCGGTGGAAGAGGCGTGCGCTGCTGCTGGCTGTTCACTTTGCCCTTGCCTGGGAAGGTGCCAGCACCTGGGAAGGGCAGATTGACCTGTCGGGGTTTGCTTGGGACAGGAGGGGGAACTTTGACTGGGTTTTTTGTAGCGTTCTGCAAACAAAGTTCAGAGGCAAAAATATTAGGCTGCCACAAGACCGTTATCTAAATATATTAAAAACAATTTGTTTTAACTTTAAGAGGGTCAACATAAAGAACAAAAATCCTAGTCCACAAACTGGATGTGTCTACTAAGCTTGTGCTTGTTTTCCACACTAACCTGGGCATCTCTTGCAAGGTCATCGCTGCTCTGGTTTTTGCGTAAAGAGGCTGCGGACGGCTCGGTGGATTCTAACATTGAGATTGGACGGGCCTTCCGGTCCTGCTGTCCTCTTTTCAACACATCTGGGTCATCTGGAGCTGCAGGGAGAGAAGGACACTTTTTAGCATGCACGTCACACCTGGAATCAGTGGAGCTCTTTGGGAGGTTTAATGGATGTCAGTGAACTAGACGAACAGAAACCATAAAATAACGTGAAAGACTTTTTGAATGATTTATGTCTCGCTAAACGCAATATGAACTAATGTGCTTGTTTAAATGAACTGATCAGATGGTATTTAAGCTTTAATACAGAGTAACAAGGGCTGCTTTTCCACCAAGAGTGAATTTTATTAGGTGATATTAAATAGTGAGCGGTCACCTTGCTCTGCGCTTGGCATTTGGCTCGGCAGGCGTGGTAAAGTGGACGAGGCGTGGCTGCTGTTGGACTCTGATGGAGGCGAGCTCCAGTCAGAGACATTAAACATCTTTGATGACTGCAAGCCTGCAGAATGACAAGTTACTAGATTTACTTTACAAGTAATAAGAATCACTTCGATGTCACATTATGGCACAACCACCAGTGGGCTCTCAGTACTGTAACTCCCACTAACAATTTCCCAGATAAGCTGAGCATTAATCAATCACAGATGGCCTGGAGGGAGTTTTTAATTAAAACAGTCTCAGATAATGGTTGGTATACAAAATCGACTTGAACACGGGGTGTACAGAAAAGCTCTGCATTCCAAGTCTGAGAAAACGACATGCTGTTCTCACAGCAACAAAAAGAGCCCCTTTTATATGGCTGTCTGCTTTAAAACTGCTAGAATTATAATTCAGAGTGAACAGAATCAGTTTCATTACACCCCAACTCAAACACAATACTTTGAACCAAAATTCAAACACCACAAAACATCTGGGTAGGTTTTCTCTTGGCCTGCAGCTCTTTCAGTGTCTTAAGTAAGAATATTTCTTCTTAAAAAGCAAAAAACAAACAAAAACAAAAAAACCAATAAGAACAATATATATATATATATAAAATTATTTCAATAATTACTTTTTACATTTATTTTATTTTTATTTTTTTATATGTAAATAATTCTGTCAACACCACCAAAACAGACATAAATACAGCTCTGTGTTTAGACAGATCAGAGTTTCCACCACGTCATGTCACAAACCCTCCAGAATAACTCCTGCTTATGCATAAAACAACTGGAGACCAACATGTCAGGCCTGAAATCCTGTTAATATACTGACTCTTTTTACTAACATTTATCATGTGGATTTTCAGCTCAGTTTCTTTCATAAGGACACTAAAATGGAAAAATGTGTGTGGAGAGCCGAAAGTTTAGAGCTTCAATGGTGTTTGAGAGAGAAAATCTGGTCTGATCTCTCTCAATGGGAGGGGCGGCTTGGTGGACTCTCACATGCCTGTCTATCAGTTTGACTGTAGATGTGTGATAGTTGTTAAAATGTTCAGCAGTAACAGTGTGATGGAATCAGAGGGGAGGAGTCAGTGAGCTACGAGTGCGTCACTGTATCCCAGCACACTCACGTGCATGTGCTACCTTCTGAGCTGAGAGCGATATGAGAGATAGAGTGCAGCCGTGTTACAGCAGCCGTCCCAGAACTCTCCTCCCCTGTGGCAAATTTCAACTAAACCTCAAAGTCCCCGGACACACCACACACAAATTTCCTGCTTTCAAGTGGAAGAGCCTGATGTGCCTTCAGTTAAACTGCAAACAGAATTGGCTTTGCTCAAAAGAAATAGTCCTGTTGTGCAGGACATGAGTTGGTGAGATGTTTTCAGAGACAGTGAGTGTAATGGGGTATGTATGTGCTGTACCTGTGCCAGGTTTGGTTGGAGCAGACACCGTGCTGGTGCTCTTGTCCTGAGGTGGTAACGTGGCAGTGCCATCGGGGTAGGTGGGTTTCAGCAGGTCGTGTCTGGCTGGGCCGCGTGGCACGGTGGACTGGATGTACGGCCCCACTGCAGCCACACGAGACTGACCCACTGACTGAGGAGCCTGGCCATCAGAAGAGACCTGAAGATTAAAGAAACACATAAATAAACCGTCACATTTTTTTTGTAATTTTGTAATTCTTTTTTTTTTTTTTTTTTAAACACACTTTCCCCATTTATCCGTGCTTAAGACTTGCACATTATCACAACATAAGCATTTGTGAGAAAACATATACACGTAAAATTAAATTAAATAAAAAGCCATAATACAAGAGGAAAAATATACAAACAATGAAGGTTTAGGGAAAAAAAAATAAGGGAAGGAGTGAAAAAATAAGTGAAACAGAGAAGAACAAAGAAAGGGAATAACTGGCTGCAGATGTGTTCTGAATTCAAACAAGAGATTTTTATACGCCTAAAGAACTGATATTCACTTTCTAGAATAGCTCCATTTTTTTTTCCACCTCATGACGCACAATCTTATTAACAAATTATCATCTTGATATACCGTTTTTGGCATTAGAGCTGCAGGATAATGGCGTTAATAGCTTTAGATTTAATGGATGAACGGATTATTAATGCTAAGTAGCGCTTAAAGTAGGGAGGGGGAAAAATATATAAATAAATAAATAAATAACTTGCCAGCCACAAAATAATGAGAACTACTTCTGATTTCTTAACTACTGCCAAGTTGCACAGTTCACACAGTGACAAGAGAAAACACAAGCTTTTTCAAAATCTCTTACGCAACTGAATATGAAGTAAAATAAATAATAAGTAAAAATCTGTGTAAATTATACGAGCCCATAAATCCGCTACCAAATGAGGACGACCTGCATGGATGAACCGACCAACAATGTCCAAAAGAGGAGTTTTACCTTTTTGGGTTGGGTATCTTTTGAAGCCTTTTCCTTAACGGGGAAGCCATTCTTAAGAAAAACAAGAACAAAACAACTTCAGCACACTGGAGTACAGACGAGTACAATTTTTTGTCTTGGTGTTAGATGATCCTGTTTCACTGAGGCTCCAGGATGAGAGGGGGGAATATGGTTTTAGTGAAACAGGAATGAAAAGAGGAAGGGGAGAAAAAAAAAAAAAGACAGTCAGAAAGAGCCCAGCGAATCCTAGAGCAACCCTGCGTGCCTGGTAGCATCACCAACATTTCTTAGCAGTGAAGAATGAGTCAAACAGCATTTTGTGTTAGTTTCGTTATTGTTTGCAGAGCTGGGCTACAAAAAAAACCCCAAGCGATCCACCTAAGCTAAGAGATCCACCTACACCATGTTTATGTTTTTGTAGAAGAAAAGAGAGTTTCTGTGCTTTGGAGGAATTTCCAATGTCTTTTTTTTTATTCGTTTTGGAAGCAGAGGCAGGGAAAGTATTAGTAAAAGTCCTTATTGCAGAATAACACACGGTACCACAAGCAACCACCAAAACACCAGAGAAAAGAAAAAGAAAATTATTTAATTTACAGAGCAAAATGTGTTGAGATTAAAATTCTAAAAATGGAGAAAATAGTTTTATGCTTCTTTTTTTTGTGGTGTGGATCCAGCAGAGGGTGCTGTACAGCACAGTGATTATGATCTGTTTGTAGCTGTTTTGGATTAACATTATTCCACTGGATGGTAAATAAACTGGTAGAAATAAAAGGGAAAAAAAATCGGATGTAGTTGAAAAGTGTAAAGTTAATGATTAACTCTAGAAAAAAACATTCATTAATAATTAAATAACGGCTTAATGAAATAGTGTTCCTTTACGATTCCACTTTCCTTCTGTTTGTGACAGGTGTGTGTGTGTGTGTCTGTGTGTGTAGAGGAATAATCATCATTATTATCAAACACACAGCAAAGTTTTTATTCTCTGCCAGCTCAATATTCAGCCTGTAGTCCTGCTGCAAGGGTGTGTGTGTGTGTGTTCTGACCTTGATATGCCTAACTGCCACAAAGCACAAGAGAGAAACTGTCCCTGGATAAACGAGGTGCCAATGGCAATGCGTGCTGTATTTACTAAACATGCCCCAGGCTGACACTCCACATGAGCAGACATCAAGCGTTAGATGAGGCAGACAGTTGGCCAATGAGATCACGGCACTGTCTGTGTCTCGCCTCCTGTGAAACGTTTTTGAATGAAATGTCTCGTCCTGTCCCATCTCCACAGAAGAGTGCCTCGAGTTTGAGAGCCGAGGGGGATGAAAACGCAGAAAGACTCTACATGTCTATATGAGGCTGAAATGTGGCACTCGGACCATGACGCTGTACTGTGTAAGCCTGGCTTCCAGCAATGCTGAAGTACCTGAATGATCTGGTTATTGTTGAATTTGTTATTTTGACTTATCAGATGTTGTCTATCAGTATAAAAAAATGAATTATTTTATCGCCACAGGTCTGATCTAAAATAAGTCAGGACTCTGTTGGCTTTCAGTGGGAGATGTTTGTTTCTCTGTTGAAGAGAACACCTTCAAATTTATTACATGCTTGATATTTACCTGAAAATAGAAACGTCTGTGTGTGTTTGGGAAGGGGGAAGTTTTGTTGTTTGGAATGTTTCTATAACTAAAAAGAGAAATAGTCAATCAGGGTTTTTAAGAATTTGTGGTTTTTCATATGAGCTTCATATTAACCACCACAGTGGAGTGGGACATGACAAAGACATTCAGCGCTGAACACAGACACAACCAAAAAGAAATAAATTCCATTTCTGGCTTTAAAAGGTTCGGTGTGGTCAACTTTATACTTTTCTATTTACTTTATACACAATGAATAACTCATTCATGAATACTGACATCTCAACCAGCTACATTTCCAGCATTTAGTGGAAGTCCTAATCTAGAGCAACTATTTTATCGCATTTTATACAAATGAGCAATCGAGGGTTAAGGGCCTTGCTCAGGGGCCCAGTAGTGGCAGCCTGGTGGATGTGGGAATTGAACTCACAACCTTTCCATTGGTAATCCAACACCTTAACCACGGCTCGGCAGACTTTTTGTACATTTTGCCGTCTAGGTGTGACTGTACGAGTCACTGAGTGTGTTCGTCAGTTCCACTTATAATATAATCATGATGCTGCTTTGAAGCCAGTAATTAATGTTTTTATACAAGGGCAGTGATGGCTCAATAGTCAGGGGGTGTTGACCCTCTCTTTAATCCAGGGCTGTGGATCATAATATATATATGTGACAAATCAAGGGTTTTTTCTTTTTTTTCTTTTTAAATATTTATACTCTGTGAACTGTCCTGGGAGGAGTGAGACTGTGTGAACACTCACTGGAAGATTCTCTTTCTGCTGCAGTGCTGCTTTCTTCTTCCAGAGGCGATCGCGGAGCTCACTGACCCTCTTGTCCATGGCGGCCACCTCCTGGTTCTTTTTGTTCAGGTTCTCTCTCTGCTGCTGCAGCTTAGAGTTCTGCTCCTGGTTCATGGTGTTTCTCAGCTGGTTGGAATGAAAAGAGATTGATGTTTTAAGACCACAGATATGAAATATTACCACCTCCCCAAAACAAAAAACAACAACAAAAAAAAATTGGTAGGCTTGTTAATGTATAGTCAGCTGATAGAAACCTTAACAGTTTCTGGTTAAAAGAATTTGCTACTTTAACACAGCTTCAGGTTAGGTAGGATATCATTAAGGATATCATAATCATAAAGCTTTCTAACTTGATACAACTGGAACATGTCCTTATGTCCTATGTAGCACAGACAGGAGACTTTTGATTTTGCTTTATTGTGCTGTCGAGGGCGGACATTATCCTGGAATGGTCTTGGCACTACTTAAGAGAAACATCACTCGAAATCAATAACATTATTGTGACGGATCTCCTTTATCTTTTGATGGAACAATTCTATTCTCCAGCCCCATCCACAGTGCACGAGGACTCGCTGAATGGAGTGTTGAGCATGAAAATAATCAAAAATTCTACTGGCTTTACTGTCAACAGACCTCAAACAGATTAGAAGATTTGGATTAGATTAGGTGCAGGCATACACCCCATGCTGCACTTGAGGACTTCATGTCTTTTCAGCTAACTTGGTCATGTAAATATGAAGCACAACACACAACCTGGAGACCGTGACGGCTGAATCATGATCCTCTTTGCATCAAATCCCTTACTATAAACCATTAAATGCATCTTTGTTATGACCAGAGAGTCTGGGAATGACAGATGTATACTTTTTTTTTTTTAAAAAAGATGTGTTCAATCTGATCTATGTCAAAATCCAACTATTTCTCTATTTCATTAGTTAGAACCATAGATGAGGAAATGAACAATTTTGATTCAAGGTGAAGGACACATTGACATGGCCATATTTAAAGCATACTGTCTTATATCTTGCCCCAACATCCTTACATCACTCCCATTCTTTTGTAGATTTTTTGGCAAGATTGTGCACCATGTGTTTTACGTCTAAAGATCTGCTCACACATACAGTCACTCTGTCTCATAGAGCGCACACACTGCTACTACTTTATCTCCATCTCCACCATTTATATGTGTTCTGCCGAAATTTAGACAAAAACGGCAATTCTCAATAAAGTTTCAAACTAGCTACAGAAAAACTTATTATAAATGCTACTTATTACAAGCTGAAAATGTTATTTCTATGGCAACCAGTATGGTGACTTGTGATAAAATCACTGCATGTGTGTGAATGCAGCATCATAACACATCAGCAAGTACTAGCAATATGCAGCGTAAAGCACCTGAGATGAACACAAGCAGAGGAAATGAAGTATTACATGATGTATGAACAATTGACTAATGTTTAAGTTCCACACCTGCAGCTCTCTGTACAGCCGATCAAGCTCGGACACGGCGCTCTGGTTATCGTGGAGAGCATCCATCTTGCCGTTCTTCAGCATCTCCAGCTGCCTGCTGAGCTCCTCGACTTTAGACACGGCTACAACGAGCTCGCGCTGCTTCTGCTGGAAGAGATTGTTCATCTGCTCGATCTCCTCCACTGCAAACAAAAAAAAAAAAAAACCCACTCTTGAGAACTCTCTTATAGGGCGAGAGGTGGAACAATATACGGTACAAAAAGACGATAATGTAATGAGTGAAGCCAGTGATGCCAAATGCTCACCCAGTTTTCCGTTGCTGATGCGCTTCTGCTCCACCTGGCCCTTGAGAGCACGAACTTTCTTGAGCCGAGCCTCCTGCTTCTCAACGTTCTCCCGGAGACGTTGAAGCTTCTCCTGTTCGGAAGCCTGCTGCTGCTTCATCTGATCTTGCTGCTTCAGGTAGCGTAGCCGCTGCTCCTATAATTCAGCAATAGGTCAACGATCAAGCCATTATAAATATACATACACTTCCTTGACAGAAAAGATATGCATCTATTACAATATACAAGAACACAAGGCATCAGATTACAGGGTTTTACCTTAGAGGCCAGCAGCTGCTGTTGAGCATCGATTTGTTGCTGCTGCCGTGACGCCATTTCCTGTAGCTCGGACAGAGTCATGTCCATGCGTGGAGCGGCCACCTGCAAAACACACAAACAAAAAAAAAAAAAATCACTCATCTCACGTAAACACGCATCGCACCACATTTCTCACAACGATCGAGTTTCGGGAAAGGAATTCACAAAAGCAGCTTAACTTGTTTCCTTTGTTCAACACTTTTTCTTGCACAAGCAAACAAATACCAGATTTCTGAAAACTCACCCCATTCTCCATCCTTCTGTCAGGGGCTCCTTTAACACCGTTCCTCCTCTGTTCCATGCTCCTGGCATTTCCTGTAATACATTTTCAGGTTAATACATGAATTACTTGCCATTTGACACAACGTGCTCAAACGTTCAAACCTGAGCCTAGTGTGATCGAAAGGCTGTGAAGAAATGAAGAAAAATAAAAAGACTTTCAATGGATGGATTGAAGCAGTGGGGTCGCATGCAGGTTAGAAAAACAGTCAACTCAAAATTAGCATGGGGCCTCGTTAAAACAAAGGACGCTGTGTGGTTCAGTGACTGGCGATGGGCCACGAATTTAGCATGGTCTCTGAACAAGAAGTCACAGCTCATCGAGGGAAAAAACATCAAATGCATAATAAGTTCAATCATCCTCCAGCATTTATATAATGGGTTACTTAAACAGCTGTTTGGGACAAAGCACCTTGTTCTCCAAAACAACAGTGAAAACAGATTCACTTTACTTCACATCTCATTGATGTAGTTTCTGCAGGTATTTGGATACTGATCCGTCTCCGTCATGGGAAAAGTTATTAAGAGCGTTTTTTTTATTATTCCAAGTCGCTCGCTCATGCTTATCTGCTTCACGAGCAATCAGACAGCTGTGCTCATCTCCCTTGGCTGGGATCAGGAACGTAACCTTATTATGCCACACCCACCTGATATTACATGCTGAGCAAAGTTCAGTTTAACACGAGATTGCACTGTAAAATAGACAGACTTACTGGTTTCACACAGTAATACACTAATCACACTAAACTCACCCGATATTGTACTGTAATACACTAATCTCACCCGATACACTAACAAACTAATCACTATACACTCACCTGATGTCTTACTGTGAAAGTAGTCCTGTTACCCTCAACCGAATCACGGTCACAAACTAATTATGATACACTTAACCATAATAAACGAATCAGTGTAAACTCACCCGAATTGCACCGTGATTAAAAAATAAATAAATAAGTAAATAGAACAAAAAAAATATACATCACACTAAACTCCACAGTCACATGCCTCCTGGATCACTAATACTAAACCCACCTTGTTGTACCATTGTTATTTATGGAGCTGAGCTCACCTGGCTCGCGGCCGGGTGTTCTCTCGTGGCGCAGGAAGAAGCGGACCTCAGATCTGCGCGAGCCCCAGCGCTGCAGTATCTCTAGCATCCTCTCGCCCTCGCCCACAGCTCGCTCTGCACACACACAGAGAAAGAGAGAAAGAGAGAGAGAGAGAGAGAGAGAGAGAGAGAGAGA
>JAOTRN010000033.1:5945983-5978489 GCA_028566695.1 Bagroides melapterus
TTCTATATCTAGCTACAAATATTATAAAGGGACTATATCTAGCTACACATATGATCTAACTTCTATATCTAGCTACAGATATTATAAAATAGTATATCTAGCTACAAATATTATCTAACTTCTATATCTAGCTACAGATAATGCACAATGTCATAGGTACAAATATGATCTAAGCTCTATGTCTAGCTACAGATATTATTTTTCTTCCATATCTATATTCTGATTATAGCTAATTTCTATATCTAGCTACAAATATGACCTAACTTCATTATCTAGCTACAAGTATTATAAAGCTTCTATATCAGCTACAGATGTTACCTAAATACTGTTTCTAGCTACAGATATTGTCTCACATTTATATCTAGCTACAGAGATTATTTTTGTTCTATATCTATCTTCTGATATTATTGAGGTTCTCTATCTAGCTACAAATATTATCTAACTTCTTGTTTCTCTAGCTCCAGATATTCTAGTTCTAGCTACAGATATTGCATAACTTTCAACTTTCAATAATTTTCATTCAGGCTTTGAATAAATTGATGATTGTATTGATTTTCAATAGTGTGGTTTTAAATGTCAAAGAAAATTATGAGTGAAAATTAAATGTAGACTACTATATGCACATTAGACCATAACTTACACTACATGTAAAAGTGAATGCAACCAATTTCATACAAGTATTGCATATAATTTGTTCACATTAACTGACATAATTTCTTTTTTTTTCCTTTTTTAATTGCGTTTCTGTTTACTGTAACTGTAAAATAAATTAGATATTTATTTTATATTATTATTTTAATTAATGTATTGTATCATATTATTTTATAAGCATTCTCAAACTACACAAACATTTGGCTCACTGCTTAAAATTATACAATAATATTTTGCCCCTTGTATTCTTTTTTTAATCTTTTTTTTTTTTTTTTAATATATACCTTGAATTTCCCACCAACAGATCACATTTTGGATATGATTTTTATTTTTTGCTATAAAAAAAAAAAGGAAAAGTTTCACGGAAGGTTTCGACACACATCTGCTTGTTTAACTATAGCTTCGTTTTCAAAGATGACATAGGAATCTTTACTTTTTGTTCTCTATAATGATCCAGAACCCTTATATGAAATACCGAAGGTCACATTCTTTATTTTTAGGCATGACCAGAATAAACTCTTATGTTTTGGTCTATTGACCATGAGTTCACAGCTTGAGTGGAATCTGGAAACCATATGCAAAAAAAAATCCACAAAAACCCTGTAAATGTCCAAAAACCGTCCTGCCTACGTTGACCTCTGCTGTTACCTGACAATTAAAAAATTAAAAGATAACAGAATTGTGTGTTTCTATTGACCAGCAGTCCGAGTGGAATCTGATGTTTTCGACAGATGGCATTTAGCGTTTGGGACATGCTGGGCTCAGCGGGACCTGAAGCTTAAGAGGTTAGAGCTGTCAAAAAGACTCTGTGTATAGAGTGAGTAACAAAGTGCACACGGCCAGGCTGCTCCTTTTCATCAACCTATTTGCTTCTTTCCTTTTTTCCTTCCTGGACAGCTGCAAAATATGTAACGCTTTTTAACATGCCCTTCAAATCAGATGCAAATCATTTGGGCAACATCAGGACATCGTCAGGATTTTGTGGGCACTACAAATCTTTCTTTGTTACTTTACACCAAATTCCACTCATTTGTTTCTATCTCAGATCTGTGCACAGGGTTCCTTATTGTTGCCTATCACGATTAAGAGACTACTCTATAATTCATGATTTATTGTATGAATTAGTTTCAATAAAGAAACTTTTCATTCATATGGATATTAGTTTCTAATGAAACGTAGTAGTAACAGTTATTTCACGTGGACTAAAGGATATAGTACTGACGTTATTCCCAAAGTACCCACAGGATGGGGTCATAGTGTAATTTCAGAATATTTAGACTATACTTTCCGTTATGCAGTTTTTACAACAGACCTTTTTAAACATGAGATCTGCATGATGGACTTCTCTTTTCCTTTCCCCTTTTCCGCTTGTCCTCTCTACCTTTCTTTTTAATCTATTTGCAGAGAAGACAAAGCCACTATGACCTGTCATGCCTGGGTCAAGCTTGAGGACATTCTCCATCAATCAATGTCCCCATGGCAAACTGAGGACCTTATTCGCATCACATTAGCATTCTTTCTTTCTTTTTTTTTTATTTATTTTGGGAATAATTATAAGCAAGTCTTTTATGATTTTGTAAATGATTTCACATTCAAACTCAGACTTGTGAAGCAATATCACATAATATTGTGAAGCAAGTCAGCGTTTTATACAGATAAATGTAGTTAGGAGTATAATATTAACCCTGAGCTTACCTAACCCTCAAACTCTTAACGGATCATATACTCCTTATTTATTAGTAATAACATAGAATAAATAGTAAAATGTAATCAAGGAACTATTCATGTTCATTGATTTGCTTTCAGTTTAAGAAGAACCTCTTTTTAAGAAGCTTAAGAGGTTTTTCAAGAGCTGTTCAATTCATTAAGAATACTAGATCATTTTCTGGTCAGGATTTGTTTTTTACTTCAATGCTCCTTCAGATTTTTTTTTAAAGCAAAAGAAAAACAAATGAATAACAAAATTCATATCTAGTTTTATTTTTAGGACTATAAAAGGGAACAAAAGTTCTGTATGATTTTTCACAGGAGGGGAACACGATGTGGTCTTCTGCTCTTCCACCTCAACATTTGGTTTAAACATTTTCTGCTCACCACGGCTGAAAGAGTGACTTTTGAGTTATCATAGTCTTCCTGTCAGCTTTGTCTATTTCTCTCACGATCATTTGTACTATTTTACTGAAAAACATCCTGATTAACTTGATTAATTGGTGTCAAAGCTCAATATGGGGATTTCTGAACAAACATAAACCATGTTATGGGACTAGTAAGTATTAAACCCTCAATACTGTAAATATATTCCTGACAAAGTTTCCGGACAATTCCTTTAGACTTCCTGACTACTTTGTAACCTTGGAATTGTCCTCTTGCAATTGCTGCAGTTGTTCTAGAATTAAAGTGATTATTTTAAAACAAGTCAAGTGAAGATGCTAAAACAGAAAGAGAGAGAGAGAGAGAGAGAGAGAGAGAGAGAGAGAGCCTAGCATTTCTCCCGATAGATTACATAATCTCTGCAGGCAACTGTGACAGTGATGTTGTATCTCACATTCACCTGGAGAGGTTGTGCAGTCAGTCTACATTGTCTTCCACATCAGTGGCATATTTTATCAACAAAATGTCACAGGGAGGCTGAAAATGGTGGGATTAGATCATTACCTGCCCACTTCCCTACTATAAAGAGTAACTGATTAGTGTTTATATGAATGGCAGGGTAGAGAGGAAGGTCATCCTACTAACCCATAATCATACAAACATCCACCCAAGATAAATTCACACTCTGTCAACGGTTAGGGTCAAACCATAGACCACTGGCCCTCTCAGAGTTCTACTTTTTACTTGTTCCTGCATACAGTTAGCTAGTTAGGCTATCTTGCCATGAACAAAATTGGCTATAAGTCATTAAGCTACACGATATATTTTCAAAAGTATGTGTATACCTGGGCAATCACAACCATATGTGATTTCTGAACATTCCATTTTACATTTAGTTCTTTGCTGTTATAATAACCTTCATTTTTCTGAGAAGACTTTACAGTAGATGGTGTTGCGTGTCTGTAGGGAGTTGTGTTCATTCATTCACAAGAACATTAGTAACGTCAGGCACCGATGTTGGGTAAGAAAGTCTGGGGCAGGCTTCCTCCACACCGTTGTACTGGTGGACCTCGCTGGAAGCGGTTCGGGTACAGTGAAGGGAAATCATAATGTTACAGCACACAAAGACATTCTAGACAATTGTCTGCTTCTTACGTTGTGGCACTGGTTTAGTTAAGAACCACAAACTGGTGTGATGAGCAGGTGTCTACCATAAAGTGTAGCACCGTTTTATGAGTTTTCTATCATCTTCCTCTTTCTGATATTTCATCCTCGTACATGATGTCATGTTTTCTCCATGACTTGTCCTAGTTCAATCTTTTTAACTCTCGTCAGTGTCTCACGTCTTTGTTGTGGCGTTGAAGCCCTTTAATACCCAGTGAAGAGGCTAAGTTTACCTTGACGACTCCCTCAGTCTGAGATCAGAGGGATCTGTGAGCTAACGATGAGTTAAACATCGTCACTTGTCAGCAGTGTAAAGGTGAATTTAACCCCAGCTTATTAAAATAGATGTAACTACTATATGATTTCAAAAATGTCTTGATTCAAGGATGCTCTCATTTTGAGGGTTTAATGAACAATTATCGTATTTTATGTTTTTGTTGTTGTTTTTTTAAGTTGGAGGAAACTTCTTTAGAAAATTAAGGAGACAAGAGCTTTCAGATGCTGATGATACTGCATCAGGAACTGATTGGATGTTGCAGAGAAACCATCAGTCCTTGATGCATTGCCTTCAGCATCGAAAGAGACGCCACCCAGGTCTTAAGGGAACAGTCTTTTCTGTTATCTATTTATATGGATCTGGATTAGAAATAAAAAAAAAATGGCACTAAAATTGTGTGGTCCTTTCTTACTCAATTCTTACAATAATTAACACTCTACATGACATCTCACGGTTGATTCAGTTCTGGCTCCTTGAAGGTGCAAGGAACTTCCCCTAGATGTCTGAACTGCTGAGTCACTGGCTGTTTTTATAAAGACATCTTCCTGAGGTAATTAAATTAGCAGTTAAAAACTAAGTTAAAAAAATTGTTCTCTCTAAAACACTTAATACTGAATGAAAAAACTATATAATTCAGTATTTATGATTTTCCTTTTTTTTTTACCTGGCTGCTGAATGTCATTGTGGCATTTAAACTGGTGCATGAATGTAAAAGTATTCCAATGAGAGGTATAGTGATATAACTGAAAAAACGAATACTAGAGTAAACGAATACTTCTTTTTTAGGTCCGTTTTATCACTCTCTTTTAGGTCTGGACTTAATCATTTAAATAAATTCATTTGGTTGGATAGGTTGAAATGCGACCAGTTTATAACTGTTTTTAAATACTTGATTCAGAGATTGTCATTTTTATGAATGAAGAAGAATGGCACTTTTTATCTCTTTCTATATTACACTGAATTTCCTATTCCTCAAAATAAATAAATAAATAAATAAAAAATACCAGCTTGGAGGAGAACTAGGCTTTCCTCTGGCTGAAAATGTAGCTGATATTAAAGACTCCTTCAGTAAATGTGAATTGAACATTTCTTACAGAAAGAGAATTTGTTTTTACTATAGAGGTGATAATGAATTAGAGCTTCTATTATTGAAAATAATAAAATCAACCTGAATTGAGAATTCAAGCAGTGAAATATGCATATTTTTAGAAAATTATAAACCTGTCGGAAAGAGCATAATTTGGACTACTACTACTTATATTAAGAACATTTATGTCACACTCTTTACTGTGTGGTTGAATGGTTTAAACTCTATAATGATCTATAATAATCTAAAATCATCACCATGCTCATTTTTAGAACATTAAGCCAATAAAGTAGGTGGATTTTTATCATGTTGTCTCAAGGCAGCTTTAGACAAGACTGCTACAGTAAATAATCATCACTGTATAAGTAAACAGAATGAGTTAAAATGTTAATACTGTAAACTATTACCATTATAGGCTGTAAGTCTATATATTTAATTAATTCCTGTTCTGTATGAATTACATTTATTAATTCATTATTATGAAAGCATCAGTTTAACTGTTACAGAGTTGAGGCCAAAAGTTTGAAAAAATTTGACTTTTAAAAGTTTCTGATTGGTTAATTTAGGTTAGGATTTTAATGAGAATTAGGACGTAACTCTGGGTGCAGTTGTATCCAGAAATAACTCAGCCAATACCTCAGAAAAATACTGAGGATCTCGACAAGTCTTGTTCCTTCTTAAAAATTTCCAAACAACTGAAGACACCACAAGCAACTGTACATACAATTGTATAAATTGTATAAATATAAAATACTGGGACTACACATTACATCATTCAAATTAACAACATAGGAACTGGTAAAAGAGTTGGAGACAATGTATATACATTCACCATTATATTCCTAACAGGGCTGAGCAAGTTTTCGTGTTATTATCGTTTTTAAACATTAATTGATTAATGCAATTATTTTAAAACACATTAACACATTAAAAATATATTATATTATTTTTATTTTGAAAGTCCGTAGCTCTCTGGCGATGAATACACATACAGACAAACCATGGGTCACAGGAGGGGTGGGATGTTGATCAGTACTGGCTTGGGATAGGAGTCATCACACGTCTCAAAAAATTAAAGCATTTGGGGGATAGAACCAACGTTATTTGTAACCACTGTACAGTTGAATTTTCTTATCACCAGAATACTTCGAGTCTGAAATATCACTTAAATCCTATACACACCATTGATGCACTTGATGAATTTTGTGCATAACAATGCGATTATTTGTAATGGGTGCAGAAAAAATGTGATTAATTGGGGTTAAAAATTTTTAACCATTGCCCAGCATTAATTCCTATATTATCATGGCCTGAAACACAATACAAAAACTCTCAAACAAACCCACATTCCAAGTCCAGCATAAAAAAGTCAGATTGAAGTTTGCAGGCATGACCAGGACCTAGCCATCTGAAGGTGTTCTCTGATCATAATGTGTGCAGTTAAAAAAAAGGAAATGGTTTTATTGTGAAGAGCACTATCCCAACTGTGAAGCATGGTGGTGGCGGCATTGTGCTGTGGAGTGGTTTGTTGGAAAATGGACTGGTGAAAATCAGAAAATAGATGGCAGTTCAGAAAGTGAACGACAGCTGAGGAAAAAGGATGATCTATTGCAATACAACGAACCTGGTTTAAAAGCAGCAAAGTGAAAAAAAACTGAAGTGACCATTACAAAGCCCTGACTCGAATCCCATAGAAAATTGATAAATCAAACTGAACAGTGGCTTAGAATCCTGACTGAGGCAGAGTTATATCAGAATGAATAAGCAAATCTTTGTGAGAAGCTTGTGGAAGGCCGTAAGTGTTTTATTTATTATGACAGATTTTTAAGTAGGCCATAAGTTAACTGCTTGACTTGAATCAAAGTTGAAAGAATTTCTCTTAGCTGAAATGTCCTCTTACGGAAATAAAACAACTGACTTACCACAGGAAATGTATGTAACTTAAAAGGTATGGAATTGTGAAAATGTGAGTTTATCTCGGATTCATGGAAACTTTTGCCCTCAGCTGTATATGCAAATCATATGGACCAGACTTTTGTTAGGAAGATCGGACCTACATTATTAAGTAAAAAAAAAAAGTGGACAAACATTTTCCCACTGAGTGCAGTAGACTATCTGGCATTCTAGGCAGCATTTTTCTCAGTGGTATGATACAGATGAGCAATCAAATTCTAACATCCTGTCAGAGATCCCACACTGTTGACATTTGCATGATAAATGCTGTGCTGTCAGTGGCAGTTCAGCCAAAATAGGCTTGCCTAGTCTTGTTCTTTAAGGGGTACTTTCCCCAATTCTACTTCCATACATTTGCATTATTGAAAAGTTACAAAAGTAATCTAGAATTATTAGTACTGTAGAAAAGACGCTTCACAGGGCTTAATTGCAGTGCAAAGAAGTTGCACGGGGTAAGAAGTCAAAGTAATGTGGCAAGCATACTCCTGTACCCACACACTACAACAAACCGCTGCCATATGCATTCCTTTAACCAGGCACTTAGCCAAGTGCAGCAGATGTTCATAAAATAAAAACCATCTTGTAAACACTGTGAAGTTTAAGAGGGTTTAACATCTGGCAGACAGTAGGTCCACAGTAGATATCAAACTGCATTTTATTGTAAAAATGGATCATTTATTTTATGAATAATGATAGGCTTTTGAAGCAATAAACATCTTTCGTGATCGCAGATTTAGTAATTAGCTTTCAATTGGATGCTTGGACAGAAGTTAAATAGCGTACGCTGCGTTCGGTCACGTAGGCATGTACAAGAAAAAAAGACTGCTTGGGTTGAAATGAACTTCAGAAAATTCCACATAACTACCAGAAGCAATATGATGCACAATTGTTATAGTATGTAGAGAAAAATTTGACATATTGACATATTGTGGCACAGCCAGTTAAGACAGGCTACAGTGACAAGGCAGGACGAGTAATTCTTTACATACAGCCAGCATGTTTCATAATATATACCTCGAAAAGTAAGATGATACTGAACCTGGATGCCAACAGAGCTTTCACAATCAGACCAAGCACACATTCCAAGCCAGAACTTTATCTATGTGAAGCTTAAGTCATTGAATCAGTGAATTAGCAGCAATTTCAAGGGTGAGAAGGTTATGATCATTTTGCTAGCAGACCCTGCTGGAATCATAGGAGCACAAGTATTTAATTCTGAATGGTAAGCTTTTCAGGTGAAACATCAGCAATGGATAACATGCAGTAATCCATCCTGTGGACTACTGATCATGGGACTACCATGACTACCATGGATAGGCGGCTTCAATGAGCTGGATACATCCAGGTCCATTGGTCATTCCAGTATTGAGGCACATTCATGCACACACTCACACACTAGTCACAATTTAGAGATGCCAGTCAGCCTACAACACTTGTCTTTCAACTTGTGAAAGAAACTGGAGTACTCAGAAGAAACCTCCAATTCACAGAGAGAACATGAAGACACAGCATGATGGCTGGTATCAAATCCCCAGCCTCGCAGTTACGAAAACCACTAAGCCACTGAGTGAAGTGTTCCTCTTAATGGAATCTATTCTTTGCTGGACCTGCTTGGTTTAAGTAGGTGTGTAGCCCAGATTCTGTAAATAAAGCACTCACAGTAGAGAAGCATGAAAAAATTCAATGACTTTGTGTCTCTGATAACTGACTGCCATTCCCAGCCTGTAACATATGCTGGATAAAAAGCTTCGCCAAACAAGGGCAATACATCGTGAATTGCAAGTTACATAAAAATGCATGAATGTGATTGAAACAACGGACAAACACACGTTCTAGAAAGGTTTGCCCCTCTAGATATTAGCATACAAACAAGATAATCACTGGTGTCTCACTAAGCTGTTCTGCTGTTGGTGGTCATACAGGATATGGAATTGGAATGGCTATAAATGATATAGATGATGCTATATATAATAACTTTTAGCAAACATTTAGCAGTTAGCTGGTATCAAAGTCTAGGCTAGTCTTTCTTTTTGTTGTCAGGTTTGATAATTAGGATCAACAATAGAGGCTGAACCAACTAAATTAAGAGGATAGTTTAACCACTTACACTATAAAACCAAAAGTTTGTGGGCACATGATCATCACACCACATATGCTTGATGAAGCTTCCATTTTATTAGCCAATTTGGAGGATTTGGTACATGTCTGAGGGAATTTGCCCTTTCAGTCATGAGCGTTGGTGAAATTGGGCATGCAGTCAGCAGTTGGGTTGAAATCTTTTCAGACAACTTGAGATGTTCCACACTAACGTTGCCATTTTTTTTTTAAATTCTGCTTTGTACACAGGGGCATTGTCTTGCAGGATCAGGTTTAGGCCTGTTAATTCCAGTGAATGGAAAGTCTAATGGTCCAGCATACAAAAACATCCTTGACAATTATTTGCTTCCCATTTTTGTGAGGAGACAAACAAATGGGTCTAAAAGTAAGGTGTTCAAATACTTTGGGCCACATACTTTAGAAAAGTAGCAATAATGGCAACCCATGATGCTTAACTCCACCAGGTTGCCTTTTTCTTCTTTGCTGTCTAATGCAATATGATGTAACTTAATGACAAGAGACAACAATAAAACAAAAGGCTAATGCATGTGTTAGAATGAGAAGATGGCAAATAGTGAAAAAGGATTGTAATATATGTAGTAATATTATTATTGTAATATTATGTATGTAATATTGCACTAGATTCAACATTTCTTATTGTTTTGCATTTTACTTTCTTTGCCTTGTGCACAAAGTCGTGTAGCCATGAGATATTGAATCAACGTCAATAAATTAATACATTGTTACATTAATTAATATAACCAAATCTGTTAAAATAGAAAAAAAATTCTCCTGTTAAAATAAAAAAAGTCCTGTTAATCTGATGTCTCATTAAGTGTCTGCTTTGTGGGAAAAGGGGGTGATATGAATGAATGAATGAATGAATGAATGAATGATGGTTTTGTTAATGATGTTTTTATTTAATGTTGGTCTTAAATTGCATTTTACAAATCCAGTCTTGATGGGCCACAACAGTCCGTCTCGCTTTTGTCTCGTTTAATCTCAGGATTGATCCCGTTACCTAAATCACTGCTGTCTTGTTTGACCCTGCTGTTCTAGACGTATATTAACTGATTATTGACCTGTAGAGGGAGACACAATCTAGGTTTCAAAAACCATTTACAACACTAACCCCAGTCCTCCCCTCCCCACATCCACATGCGCGCGGAGATTCCGATAAAGAACGGTGATTACAGTAGAACCTGTCCGCACCGCCCCTCCCCCCTCCCTCTCCCGCCACCTCCCCGCATTCCGCGTGATCGCTATGATTACACCAACACTAACGCGTTTACACTCACACGTTTCCAAATCGCCTTGCTGTTAGGGCAAGCAGCATCCTCGTCCTTCAGCACATCGGAGTGACTCACATACGGCACCAGGTGCAGGTAATGCCAGGTAGGACATGATATGCACTTTCAGTGTGAGTACCGAAGCGGCGCACGGTCCAGTGTAGGTGATGAGCCGACACGATAACGTTGTTTCTTGTTTCTATAGTTTATGGAAAGTGAAATGTTCTGGGTTGAAAGGTGCATGCAAATTTAAACTATTAAATGTTATTGACTAATAACTATTTTATGGTTATCGTATGTTTTACTGAACAGCGGTTTGTCATAGCGGGAAGTGTGAATCATAAAGAAAGGATGAGGGGGGGTTTAAAGGTGCTACTGAACTTGAGTGGATTTAGGACGTGTCGGTACCTGTTCATCATCGCTCAGAGAGGTGTAATAACGGCTATTACACGGCCCGTAGACCGGCATGCCTGTTTATGCGCTTATTTTGTTTTGCTACTTTTTTCCCCAGCAGAGACTCGACGATGCTTGGAATCTACATGATAACGGCCATGTTGGCCAGCGTCGTCGCCCAAGAACAGGAGGAACCCGTCACTTACACAGTTTGTTTGTTTTGTTTTTTTTTCTCTTTAAATTAAGTCAACGTGCTTGACTTATTGTTCTTGACTGACCTATTAAGGAAATCACTGCTTCTCTGTGGTGATTACTGTAATCATAGCGCAGTCAAGTCCTAGGAAATGATTAAAGTGTTATTTGCCTCTAGAATTATTATTACACTTTATTGGGGACAGGGCAAACAAAACAGGTTACAACTTGCCAGGTGATAATATTTTCTTCTTCTCTTCCAGTGCACAGATGGCTATGAGTACGATCCTATCAGACAAGTGTGCAAAGGTATGAAATTTGTAGCAGTCAATTTATTTACTAGTAGAGGAATTAAAGATTTTGCAGCTTAATCTAGGTCTAGAGGAAAAAAGCTTGTTGTCAGTTAAACAGGGATGCTGCTGTGGTCCTGAATGAGATGAGGGACCGGGTGGTAAATTCTAACATCCTGACCATATGTTTTGGTCTGCTGCATTTTAACAATAAAAGCTTTCACACCCACTTCAAAATTTTGTGTTTAAGTACAAACATTTTCTAATATGAAAAGCTGTCTGACTGTTTTGTTTGTTCAAGGTTGCTAAGGTGTAGAATAAGTAGTAATGCAAAGAAATTACTATTAACATTTTATAATGATCTAATACTTTCACAGACATCACCATCATTTCAAAACACTCCATCATCCCATAGCCCTATGCTTCCTCTTCCCTTTTTCACCAGATATTGATGAGTGTGCCATCGTTCCTGATGCCTGCAAAGGGGGTATGAAGTGCTATAACCACTTTGGTGGATACCTATGTCTGCCTCAGAATGCGCAAATCTTTGTAAGCAGAGGAGATGAGATGGCTCAGCCTACCGAGCCGAGTCCCCCAAATCCCCCGGTCCCTCCAAATGTGAACTCTCAAAATCTCCAACCAGGAAGCCTGCCTGAGCGCCGACAGACTGGTCCGTACAGGTCCATCCACTGCTCGCCTGGTTTCGCCTTGGATGAGCAGAATTACTGTAGAGGTAGGATTGTTGTTCTAGCATCCAAGCAAAAACATAATATATAAATATAATCCAACATGAATAAACATCATGAAAATCACATCTACACTACAGAGATCATTGATCTTTGTAGTGAGCACTGAAATATATGTATTATACATTTGAATCATTACTATAAGCTCTACTCAACATTTTAAGACATAGTCAGTATTATAATCTGTCATCTAAACTGTAGAGTGCTATATACTCACTGGCCACTTGATTAGGAACACGTACACCTCGTCATACGTGTAATTTGTCACATGGCAGTAGGACAGTGCATAAAATCATGCATGTGCAAGTCATGAGATTTAGTTAATGGTCACAAGAAACATTAGATAGGTTGGTCTGAGTATTTCAGAAACTGCTGGTCTCTTGAGATATTTATGTACAACAGTAAAACTGCAGCTCTGTGGGTGGACATACCCTACTGATGAGAGACACTTGTTGCTGAACTGCTGAAAAATAACCCAGAATTCAGAACGCATCAGATCTTGAGGCGGAAGATGTCATACCAACGCAAAAGGTCATAGTGCTGGGGGCAGAAGCTTACCTAGGGTAATGAATTTCCGTTTCTTCTCCTCCATGCAGATGTAAGGGTCAACTATAACCTATCTGCTGACCACTTGCATCACTTTATTTCCACAACATTATTTCCAGAACTCATAAAATGATATTGTATAGCACAAGGTGTGTCAGACAGGTTACATGAACATGACAATGAATCCAGTACTTCAGCAGCCTTTTCTGTCACAGAGCACCTCTGGGATGTTGTAGAATTAGAGAACGCTTTATTTAGGTCTATGTTCACCTTGTGGAATCCATGACAGGAGGAGCAATGGGGAGTCGCCTCCAATATTAGAACTGGCTGGTGTAATTTAAAGTTATTATTAGTTTGTAATTAGCATGATAAAAAGAATCTGCAATATTTAGTGAGTATTGTAACATGCAGGTCGTTTTAAAACCTGGGCTCAGTATTGCAACAAGGCAGTACTATTAGTACCTAAGCCCAGTAATACTGTGTATCCTATATTCAGTCAGTACAGTATTACTATTATCACCAGTCTCACCTGAAATCTCAATATCAACTCAACATATTATATGGCATAACTGAAGTGAGCTTTGTTTTAATTTAAGTGATAAATTATTATTAGTGACACAACAGTGACCAAGGGGGATGTGGTAGTTTAGTGACTAGGGTGTTGGATTACTGCTTGGAAGGTTGCGAGCTTGAATCCTAGGTCCACCGAGCTGCCACTGCTGGGTCCCTGAGAAAGGCCCTTAACCCTCAATTGCTCAGATGTATAGATGAGGCACATGTTATATTATATTATGTATTATAAGCTAAGACTGCTGGGACCCTCAGTAATGCCCTAAACCTTTAATAACTTAGTAGTTACTTACTAGATGTATTAAAAATATACCGTGTATCTTTCAATACAGAATTTGGGCACACATTGTTCCTATGGTGGTCTCTTTCCAGTAATGGACAAGGTAGAGGAGGCTAACCATTTCCAGGAGCAGATGGATTGCATACATATCAGTAATTATGTGTATGCTATAGAGTGCACTAACATGTAGAACATAAATAATGGCAAATTAGAGTAGCTACTAGGTACATGTAGTTACTGTAATCTGAATGTAATAGTCAGAATCTGTATATGCTTGATCTTAAGCAAGTGTCTTGACATATACCAGTCTTCAGCTGAGGTAACTTTGGCAACTTCAGGCCATGTCTTTTGACGTGTTGGAATTTATCTTTGGCCTGTGTAAAATGCAGCCGTTTTAACGGTAGTCAAGATGAGGTAATTTCTTTACAGCTTTGCATAGAGAACTTCATTCAGTCTTCCATGAAAAACATAAAACCCGAGAAAAGACCTTCAAAGCTCAACGGCTTGCTTTAGACGTGTCAAACGGAAGATAACACATCTAAGTGAAAAGAATAAAAACAAATTAGGGGATAAAAAGACCCAAATTTTTACCTATTTTACAGTTTTGCAGCAATGTTCTCTCCGATTGGTTGCCTTGGTTCTAATATTTTTGGCTTGGGTTCAGAATCCTTTGATGGGAATGGTGCATGTTCAACATCTACCGTGTGTTCTTGGAAAATAATGAGGGCATCAAACATCCTGCGGATGCTGAATCATCCAGCACATGATTTGTGCCGAACAATTCTGCCACAACTACAGCAAATTACAAAGTCGATAGCTCTCAAACGAGAGCTGTGATGGATGATGCAGCTGGCATGCCCTTTTTCCTGCTGTGGTCTGTGGTCACCCTGTTACGCTTGAACGGTTTATTTTAGTCATAAGTCAGCACCTCACTGGGCATCAAGGCACTCTTTAATTACATACAGATGAAGAAGCTTTAGAACATAATAGCTTGGTGGCATTGCTTATGGTTATGGGGTTAAAAAGGTGCAGAGGCTGTGTGTGTGTGTGTGTGTGTGTGTGAGTGATTTGTGTCCTTCTGAGGGAGGTCCTGGTATCACGGTAGGTACACAGATGGCTTTGAGTGCCAACCACAATTCCAGGCACGTGGGCAAGCACATCTGTTGGTCTAATGGTTTAACTGAAGCAATCAACAAGCTCACTTTGTCTGCTACGTTTAGTACACCATGTTTTACCACATCACAAAGACAGCAGAAAGGCAGCTCCTGCCTCTCACTTCATTACCCAAACAGTGTGTTACAAATAGGGAAGCCCATGAAAAAGTCATCAGGACTGTTTAACGAGTAAACAAGGAATGTTGTGGATAGAAACACGAGACTCACATCATAAATGAATTCTTTGGTCGTGAGTGGAGATCGGTAGCCTTCCAAAGTGTAGTACGACATGCTCGCTGGTGCAATGGCAGTATCTGAAGTATGGCATGGTATTACAGAAAAGAAGCAGCAAACATAAACAAAACATGCTCATGGACAATGTAACCATATCCAATTTAACTTAACGATGTCATCATTTTTTTTATATCAAAGGTCTATCTTTAGAGGATCTTCATTGTACAACCAGGCTTGGAGAACACGTCCTGTTGCATGTTCTGTTACAGAGTTAAAAAGAAGTCGTTAGGATTGAGGAGGTTTTACAACAACATGAAACTTTACACATGACTTTTAGTGTTATGGCTTGGTGAGTAACCAGTCATGGAGAAAATTTGTGTTCGACGCAGTTCATTCCTCCCATTCTGGTTTATGGACTTTGTAAAACAGGAAATGATTTTAGTTAGACCAGCTACATGGGGCAACAGCACCTAATTATAGGAGAACATCATTAAATGACTTGGTGCTTGTTGGCAAGCAATGTCAGCCTCCTTGGAAAGAAAACAACTTTAAAAAACACATATTAGACAACTAATAAGGTCACTACACCTTTAGCTGTGTTGAGAACTTGCTTTCTTACATTAGCGCGTTTCCTTCTTATTCACTTAGTGTACAGTAGTTTGTTCGTTAAAGCAGCAACGCTAGGGCAATAGTGCCTATATATATTCGCTTGGCTTTTTGCATTAGACATCCTGCTGATGTTCAAGTGAACAGTGTTTTTAAATGCATTACATCTGGAATAAAAAATATATATATTTTTTTCTGAAATAAGTCGTGTCTTTAGTGAGTCATTACAGAATCACAGAGCCTCAGCTTTGATTTATCAGCAAATCTGTCTTAATCAGAGGTGTGTTTCTTTTGGACAGCATTCTTGTGTGCTAATAGTGCTTAACATGTTTTATATTGTGCTTAGTGTGCTGCTGGAAAAGACACCCACTATGTCAGTCTTCATAAATTTCTTAATAAAGAAACCTCTAGATATCGAATAATGCTTATGCCATGCTTACTCATCGTTCTTGGGTGGAAATCCAGGCCAGGAGCTGGTTCAGGTCAGCGTTAATCACACACACACACACACACATGAATAGGCACCTATGACTTTTTGAATGAGGATATAGAAGCCTGTTCTCTACAATTGAATGCAACAATTATGATAATCCCTTCTTTGGGTTTTGGTGGCAGGGCACAAACTATGTTTTCCAGTGTCCAATGTAATGCCCTCATTAACCATTGGGTTAATATGGGGTTGGGTGCATTTTATGACCTCAAGCTAGTTGAAGCATCCAATTAAAAGGATGTAAGTCAGCAGGTTATTTTCTCTAACTGGTTATTAAACTTAACTAGACTGTCCACTTGAGAATGAACAAAATCCTTGATGGTGCATAGTTTAATGATTTATGAGCAAAAGCTGCTGTGAGTGCAATGTAATATCCTTGAAATGTCAAGCTCAATGTAGAGAGCCTCTAATAACACCAAGAAGTTTTTAGTGCCTTTTTTAAGAGCCTGAAAGCTTCCCTACTTTCAGAAGCCTATTTTTTTTTAGGAACTGTTGATAGAAGACCATGTTATATTAAACGGAAATGGAATACCTGTACCAATTACCAGAACATCTTTGCTCATATTTTGCCTCAAGAACATAACAGATATTCTCATGAAGTGGCAATTCTAAATGTAAGTTAAGTTCCTGAAGCACTGTTTTTATGTCGCTAAAGAGCTAACTGCTCATTTGGAGCAAAGTCAAGTATGTGACCACACAGGAAGGTTAAAAAAATATATATCATTCTTATGAATGTGGTTGGCCTGGGGGATTGTATTATACTAATATAATCCAAATGGGGCTGTGAAGACAAGGATTTCATGGAACTCTGTCCTGCAATAGTAGTGAACTTTTATGCTCAATCACTACAGTAGGTTGATCAGAATTTCACACATCCGTAACCCACCACAAGGTGGTTATGCATAGTTACAGGTTGACTTTCTAATTATATAAAACCTTTATCACACACATTACAGCACTTCAGTCACTAGCTGTTGTCAGTCATGGTTTAGAACCCTGGAGCAATGAGGGTTAAGGGCTTTGCTCAAGGGCCCAGTAGTGGCAGCAAAGATGCTTGCACCGTGACAGTTTTGACCAGTAAACCAAAGCCTTAACCACTGAGCCACCACTTCTTTGGGAGGGATTCAAGCCAGATACATAGTATATCCATTGTCAGCACCAATTCAGTACAATACAATCCACACTACCAACTACTGAAGGCAGACAAGTTCAAGTTGCCTGTTCAACCCCCCAAAGAAGCTAAATTAGCTGTGCTGAATAGCAAGGAGAGGTGGAATACTCTCTCTCCTCTCTCAATCACAGTGATATTAAAAAGTCATGGGTCTGTTAGCTCAATATGCAGAAGAGGACAGAACCCAAAATACGTTACGTTGCCGTGTGATGCGACAGGATAGTTTGAATTTGGCAGGCTTCACATCTCAAACGAAGCTCTTGTAGTCATCATCCTCCCCAGTTAGTAGCTGTCATGTCATAATAAATCGCCAAATTCAGGTGGAGAAAAAAAAAAAAAAAAAAAAAAATTATATATATATGAGAACTGGAAAGAGCTTAGTGTTGTTAAGGTTAATGAGAGGAACAAAAATGTATGGCTTTTGAATGACAAGAGAAATGACTATACTTCTGCACAAGTTTTCGTTTCCAGTAATGTATGAATGGACTTTCATGTCCTGCAGACTCTATTAAATACTAATACTCATGAGGTCAGTATCCTGTTTCTTCCAGGGTGAGGTCGGTGTTATTTTTACAAATTAACAATCAATCAGCACCAACAATGACAAAAGAAAAGTTTGATTTTTTTTTTTTTTAGTTTCTCTGTTGACATAAAAGCTGTTTTTGGACAAGATGTCCAGGAAATGAATTAAACACTATTTATTCCATTTATATTCTTAATTTTGTGGAAATAGGATTTTCAAGTTTAAGAACATACTTAGTTATAGCCATGAAGCCAAAGATGAGGGCAATGGTAGCTCCGTGCTAGTGACAAGAAGGTTGTGAATTCAAAAATCTATGCTGTGGTTGGGTGCTTTACCTTCAGCTGCCCAGATTTATCGCCCGAATTAAATCCACATTTACCTTCTTTTTTAACCAATCTTCTATGAATAGCCACACTCCTGTAGGGTTTAATATTTGTGACCAGTTTAAGGTCCCATTTGAAGACAGCTGCCTGAAACAAAAACTTTTAATCAGAGCTATCTTAAACCTCATACCTTTGCCTCTTATGACCCTATGATCCTGTTAGGACAATTAAAAAATTCTTTTTAATTGATAGTTAACATTTCTTTCCCCTGAAGCGAAGTGATTTTGAACATCTTTGAGTTTACTGTTGTATGAATGCCGCGACAAACGCAAATTAGCATTTTTTTTAGCATGGACTACCACACCGTGTTCTTGAGAAGCATATGAGCGACCGGTTATGGAATTTCTTCCCATTTTCACAAAAGCATGGAAGAAATGAGTCACCATGAAGATAACTATCACATCAATTTATAATCTCAAAGAATGTTGAGGTCATGACCAGAAACAGATTTGGTGGGTAAATATTTGGTGTCTCTCCACTTCAGCATTGTTTTTGCTGTATCTCTTTATAGTGCTTATGGTATGATTTAACTAGGTCAGCTCTAGATAAACAAAAGTGCAATTTGTTCCTCAGTACACAATTACTACTTTGATTCATTAGGATTTTAGACCACGTAGTAGAGTCTCCATTTCCAAAAGAGGAATCTAAGTATCTGAAGAAATTCCAGATGTTATTGTTTATTGTTCAGAAATGTTTGCTTTGATGGTACATTATTAACTACTGAGGAGAACATGCTAATAGAAAAAAAAGCTAATTCAGAGTGGAACACCATATGCAGCTTACTGTTGTCATATTTACATTGGTATATGTAGAGCTGTGGATTAATTAGCTGCTAGTAATAATGGTACTAGCTTAACAACATATTGTAGTAGCGTACCACTAAATGTTAGCTGTAACAAGCTACTTTTCCTCAAGTAGCAGTGTAGCAAAACAAAACACTACACCCTGTGCTCCATTTTCCTATAACTCTGGTTTTAAAATGGTAAAAATATATAACTGTTTTGATGGAGCATTACAGCAGGCCTTGGATGTTCTTTTAGCTTAATACCTAATATTAAATTAATAAGCAATCAGGACAAGCATCATTGTTTATGTTGCACAAAAAATCCTAATGCAGCTTTTATATTGTTTACTGTATCCCTGTTAATGTTAACTAGCTAGCTATTTCTAAAAGACCAAGTGGACTTTAAAAATCCTTCTTTGCATCTGTTTTTTTAATTTTCAGACTGTCCTGAATATATTATTCCTCCATTGTCTCTATTCTGTCCCTGTTCTACGGCTAACTACATTGCAGCATTACATATTTTCATGTTCCATGTCATTTGCCTTGATTCTAATAATGTTGGAAAGAAAAAGTTCTAGGAGTTGAATAGGATTCTGCATGTAAGTATGCAGTGTTGTTGTTATTATTGGGCTGTGTTTGCCGGACTCCAGCTGCTTCCTGCCCCTGCATGTGAGAAATGGTTGATCTTTCTGTTCCTCAGCTCTGTGCCAGAGTCATCTGGCCAACTAAACCAACAAATCTGGCACTGGGTCAAAAGAACCATCCAGTATGCCCTCCTCTTTCAGGAAGAGTGTCCATGTTGCCCAGGAACTTTCTAGAAACTGTGCTAGACTGGCTGTATTGCACAATGCTGGAGGTATTGCTTATTCTCAAAGGCACCACCCACCCGCTGTTAGCATGTTTACTGGTTGTTGGTCCGTGTTATGATCTAATTCATGTTAGAAGGTCTTACAACACAACTATTTGCAAGATGTTGGAAGGAAAGAACTGCCATTATGGATGGTTGTATTAGTACTGTGGGTTAGGATGTATTAACATTTATGGATCACATGAAACTTTGGAGAAATGCTCTGGTCTACCCAAAGGTCACAAGTTAAAACTATCCCAAACACACCTGTGCTAAACACTTTTATAATCCCACTACATTGTGTCACCAAGAAGACAATGGGTTTTCTTTTCAGTTTGGTTCCTCTGGTTCCTCTTCATGAGGTTTCAACCACATGTTGTCTCAGGAAGTTTTTCCTTGCCACTTACTTGTCAAACTTACATTAAATATTTGTTCTCCTATTTGGAAGCCAGAATATAACCTGTGTCAGGAACGTTTATTCAAAACAGCAGTAACATCCATGGAGATTTCCCTAACCATTATCTGAAAAGACTTACAGAGTTACTGACATTTCATATCTTGGGCCTAAATGTAAGTCTCTGTTCACCCTGGATTAAAATCCTGGGTAAGATATTAATAGGAGGTATCTTCGGTATTTGGTACGAAATTCCACCTTACTTGTATGAAGATTACACTATGGCCTCCACTCTCCATATCAAACATGATAGAAAAGAAACAAAATTTTAGAGGTCTTTTGGGGAAAAAAAATGTGGATGTGATACAATTTGAAAATCATTCCAATAAAATCATCACCAATCACTTGCAGTGAATGTGTTAGTTAATTGTTCTCATATGGCTCTCCAGTATGATGACTATTTGTCGTTCCCAAGACCCAAATTGAAGTCATTTCCATTTAGTTGATAAAAGGCGAACTGCTCATGTTGACCAGTGAAGCATCAAAGCATCCCAAAAATTCCACTGGCGAGGAAAAGGTCAACAGACCGTGGATCATCCGGAATGTTAATTCTTCTTGTCCATCTGAGATGTTCTGGACCTGATTTTATTTTAGGTCATGAACTGGAGAGAGGCATTTCTGTAGCAGTGCCAGGGAAAGATTTCTGTTTTCACTTTGAAATTGATCTTCACTGTTCGTTACTAACGGCCATGTTTGGGAAGCCTTATCTGTCACTAAAAGCCAAATAAAAGAATTGAAAATCCAAAGAGATCATATCTGTGGGAGTAGGAAAGAAGATCATGATGCAACACAAAATTCAAGTTTCCCCTCATCGTGTGTAGCAACTCGACACGTGTCATAAAATATCCTGTTAATACTCCTTTAGGAGCTGTATCTGTTTTGTCCTGTGGTGTGCTAACACTTTTTAAAGGTGTTTAAGGTTCTCGTGAAGTAAGTAAGTATCCCCTTAAGGCTAATACATGACAGGCACATGAATTAATGTGAAATGTACAAGATGTACAACTTCACATATTTTGTCCCTGCTCATAGTTTTTCCAAGGGATACTTGCACTATTCAAGAAATTGTGTAAATAAGATGACTTAAGTCATGTTTTGGACAATATCCCTCTTTCCATTACAATAGTTCAATGAAAACACAAAACCGAATGCCTTCCAGTGCGATGAATACAGCTAGTTCTATCATGTCAGCGCATATCTGTCGAAAAAAAAAAAAAAAAAATTACATGTAGCCAAGAAAACAATTGGCATGAGGTTTGAGGTTTCATGGAGAAAAGGACACAGGGCAGCTGGATATCCTCTGAATTCCATTACAGTGTAAACGGATGTGTTTAAAACCATAGGGCAACTGGGAGCGTCAAAGTGTTGATTGACAGTTGGACCGCAAAGGAAGTTAATTATGACTCACTACAGTAGGATCGTCAAGATAGACTTTTAAACTAGCTTCATCAGAGCTTCTTTTTGTTTTAGAATCGTTAAACAAAACCTGCCTAACTGATCAGTAATATACACACACTGGTCACTTTATTAGGAACACCTTCTTGTTCATACTGTTATGAAATAAGCCAATCATATGGCAGCAGTGTAATGCACATACAGGTCTGATAATGTTCATATCAAACCTCAGAATAGGGGGAAAAGTGATTTCAGTGACTGTGGCATGGTTGTTGGTATCAGAGAGACATTGAGTATTTCAGAAACTGCAGATCTCCTGGGAGGTTCATGCATAACAGTGTCTAGAGAATATTTCCAAAGAACTGGGTAAAAAAAAAACATCCAGTGAGCAGCAAAGACACTAAATCTTAAGGGCGGATGGACTACAATTTAAATTAGGTCCCACTCCTTTTAGCCAAGTGCAGGAAACTGTGTTGAATATTTGTTGCATCTTGCATCTTTAGGTTTAGAATTGGGTGCCAACTGCATGAATCCATGTCTGTTTTCTTGGCACACAATGTGCTCCCTTGTTTGTGTTTGTTATTATCTATGTACATCCTTTTAAGGCCTCAATTTATCCATCTTATAATGGCTACTTCCTACTGAATCCTATAGATCGCTTTGGGACACAGATTCACAGATTTTTGCAGCTGAACACATCTGTAACAATTATGTTATGTAATCATGTCAACATGGACCAAAATCTTAAAAGAATGTTTGCACCGCTTTGATGAATTCATGCTATGAAGAATTGAGTCTGAGAGCAAACAGGGGTCTAACCCAGAATTAGCATGCTGTTCCTAATAAATTGGCATCTGTTCTAACGTTGCATTTTTAAAAAAGGATATCATATTAGTAGTTGCATACCTGAGACAAAGTAAGAACGAGTACATTTTATCCATGAGAACAGAATTGATTAAATGAAACATTACTCTTAGAAAAAAAAATGGGGAAAGGAACAAATTGGGGGAGAGAGAATACTCTTCACTTTTTCCACAAACATTCACAGGGCTTGCTCACGCTATCCGAGCACTTCCCTCCTCTCTTTTCCTCCTCTCTCCTGGTGGCCGAGTGGGAGGTCATCCCAGGTTTGGGAGCTTTTGGGAGGTGCAAATGGAATGAGGACCAAGTGGGGCTTTGAGCTGTGTTTACTCAGACTTAAGACTCCAGGTGGGGCCAGTGGCCAAAATATGACATCACTCTCACACACTGTGTGTGCGTGTGAGTGTGTGTGTGTGTGTGAGTGTGTGAGTGTGTGTGTTTGCCAGGCTGCTGTGTCCCTTGCCACTGTTAAACAAGATACACAATAGCTGATTTCAGACACAGTTTTAATAAACCAAACATGAGATTGGGAAAATTGTGATTTCAGTCTCTTTGTCATTGTTGCTGGTGTCGGACAGACTGGCTTCAGTATTTCAGAAACTGCTGATCTCCTGGGATGTTCATGCACAGTACTGTCTAGAGGATTACCCAGCACTGTGCACAAAAAGACATCCAGTGAGCAACAATTCTACATCAACGGTTTGTTAATGAGCACTAAGAGGCAGTAACTCGACCACGGTGAGCAGAAAAGCATCTCAGAACGTACAACGCAACGTTGTTGATTTCGTGAAGCCGATTTCTGACACGATCACATGAGTTCTGTGCATTATAACGTGCTACGTAGGCCTATTTACTGCTGTGACAGTACACCTACAGTATCTGTTGTGACAATCCCTTTGTATGAGGACCCTTAGATATCTGGTGCAAGTGGACAGAGAAGCAAAAGCCAGATTGAAAGACTGTATTTTCTTAATTGGTTCCTTGCATGATTTATCCAAAGCCTACAGTGATATCAGTTATATAGATCGTACAGTGTCGTTTCTTTGTACAATCAACAGCCTACCAACTGTTGTTATAGATAGATAAGTGATATACACCATTTTTATCATGTCTTTTAAAGATAACAAAGATTTTAACTTCTTGTAAAAGTAGTAGGTTCTTAGCCATATATTAATGAAGTGTTGAATAAAAGGAACAAGTTTACTAGGTTATACTAGATTAGGCGACTATAGTGTACAGTAGGTTGGGCAAGGCAAAATAAGGATAAGGTATAGTAGGTGAGGTATATGGTAGGTTAATATCGGTCTTACACAATGTTCAGGACGTTTTTTTTTTATGTGGATCTTAGTTAGTGTCTAAGTCTAAGTTAGTGTGTCAGTTACCGTTCTGAAATATATCAACACTAATGTTACAAAAAAAAAATCACAAAGTCACCTTTAATCTTTTGCACTTCATCCGTCTTAATGGAGTCAACCAACACCTCAATCTTCCCTTAATCTTAAAGTAACTTTTTTTATGTTGACATCGGAATGCATTTTTCCACTCGTCTCAACAAGCATATCAGCAATTTATGTAGAGCGTTTGGTCAGAGAACCTGAGAGTTTTGGAAGCTTCAGTGTAACATGAGCAGTTTTCATTGCACTTTGAACTCAAGCCAAGGAATGAATCAGGTGAGTGTGGAGGAATCAAAAACATGAGTGCGCTGTACTGCTGGTATTCATCCTAGTGATATTGATTAGGTTTGAATTGGTGGTGTATGATCTGGCTGTGTTTTATTCTAGATTCTATCATTTAGTTATACTTTTAATCCACTAGGTCTAAAATAGTCTGTTTATACATGTTGGTATTACATCTTCCTTCATGGTAGTGCAGTGTAATTTTTACCATTATTTTATTTTTATTTATTTTCTATTTCAGCTTTACATTTTTTATCTTCATTCAATTTCTTCTTGTTTTGACCTTTTAAGATATTCTTACACTACACAGATGAACACATTGTGGGAACGATCTCATTGTTGACTTCAACTACTACATGACGTGTAAATGGAAACGTTTACTGGCTCGAGCGTTCTCGGGCTGCAGATTTCTGATGACCTTTGCAAAGTTTACGTGGAACAGACTTCACAGGATTACATCCCACTTCCTGTGCTGAGTGAAAATGCACTCGCTGTACATCGGATATGTTTCAGTTCAAATGGTCTGCGAGCTGTGAAAATGGAGTTTGATGGATTGATGAAAAGACTAATAAAAAGACGTTCAGACAACTGCAGAAGATCAGGGAGAGACTCTGTATTTCTTTATTCGTGTGAAACATCTGGTTGCTTCACTATTGATTAAATCTTCTTTTTTTTCTTGTTGGCATTTGAGGAAGCAGATACAGTAATGTTCAAATATAACATAATCCCTTGTTTCTGGTTAATATGGCTAGATTTGTTAATCTGTCAATTTAAGTGTTTGACTTGATACTTAACGTATTTCCCCAAGTATAAAACTTGTTCAGTAAAGTATACTAAACTGGATTATGCTACATCACACTATAGTGCGTTTGCACCTAGAAGTGTAATGAGGACTGGATTTAATCCCATTCCCACCAATTTCTAAATGATTTCTGACCAATCCCTCCTTATCCTGCGGATACTCTTGTCATGGACATCTGGACAGTTCAGTGACAGAACACCAGAGCTTTGTTTATTGTCTATGTCCCCATGTGCTTCTGTTTGTGTTTTGTATGTGTGTTTGCCCATTACACACCCTCCCTTGTGCCTGCTGTTTGCTGAGTCTTTTGTTTTGTTCTGTTTTTGTTTTGTGATAGTTCTTTTGTATTTCAGTTGCCTAGTCTTCCCTAGTGTTTCTATGTGTTTGTAGTCTCGCTATTTTTCTTAATAAATACCTTTTTGTCATCTTATCCTTGCATTTAGGATTGGATTTTGTATCCATAGAGGCACCTATTTCTGGCAGCACTTGATAAAACCCACTGTTCTTGCAGAATCTTTGTGAGCAATACTGTCTGTCTGGTGTGGGTACAGAATTGTGGATCACTATCAGAGTCAGCACTCCATACAATGACACTCCAAGACACTTGCTGGTACCTGAAGAAACCCTCTGTGCCACCTGCTACTAAGACCTGGACATGTGTTGAAGCTTAAGTTCAATCAGTTTATCAATTCATCAAAAATATGAACCAGGCATTTGAGGAAGCCTTTACCTTTCAATCAAGAGTTGGGTTTCAGAGATAGCACCAGAGAATGGAAGAAATTGTGAAGGGCCAAATGGTGGTAGTGGTGACATTGGTGCCCCTGAACCAGGCCAGAGCACTGAAATGGTTTGCTGTAAGATCAGAACACCACCTTGTTAAGGCACAATTCATCAAAATCATATATGAAAATATATGGTTGCTGAGAGACTCTCCATGATAACATCAAAACAATGTCTACAGTTCTCCACTAAACTTTGGGTCTGCCCCACATTTGTCCCCACTGTCTAGCTATCGGATAATCTGTTAAATGGTTAAACTGGCTGGATATTTTTAAGATATGTAAAAATATTTTGAAATTCCAAGTGGCTAGACTTTAGAGACCAGAGTTCAAACACTGACTCTTTGCTCACTTTTCTTGTAAAAGATACTGGCATCTCAGCACATGAACATACAAAAACTTACAGTAACAATTAATAAGAATGTTCCCAGGTTCCCAAACCTCGGTTCCAGTCAGACCTTTCAAGAGCTAAATCGAGATAAGTTTTTCTCTATATAAAGGGGTTTTGCAGACACATGATAGTCTGCTGAGGAAAGGGTGTGATGGCATAAACTTACTTAACTTCTCCATTAAATCTAACTGCATCTACCTCATGGGTGGCATTAAGTGAAGCATCACCATGACACATTATTTCACCATCTACCCTTGATCAGATTTTACAGACGAAATGTTGTTTATTACGGCTATGTGCTCTGAGGTGAGCTGAGGAGTTCTCAGTAGAGAGCACTATCGACAATTCTGACCTCAATCTCAATTCTTGATTGTACTGCTTTTGAGTTCTCTTCATTATTGTCTAGGGCTAAATTATTAGGACATGAGGATTCTGTCAGTGTGGTTGTGTGTCTTTAAATAGTGGAGGACTACCAGGATATTTTAGTCACTTGGTTCATTGTGAAAAACTTGGATAACTTGATATGAGGTGGTGGCTGAAATACCTGTCTTTGTCATGATTAGAACAAAATCTTACATTTTTCCTCCTCAGCTGGTGTGAAATTTCTGGAGTTTCCTTTTTTTTTATTTTCTATGTCTTCTTTTGTTCAGACCAGCATAAGTTAGCACTCTAACATAAACCGAACGTTGTTTTGTGTGTTTGCGTATCCTCCGTTTAACGTGTATCTATACTGTATGCATGTAAGAACATGTGCATGGACTTGTACCTTGGCCAGCTTTATAGAAAATGAAATGAATCTTCACTAAAGCATGACGGATAACCTCAGAAGCCTCCCCACACAGTTAAGCCACCACTTGGGAGAAATACGATCAGCCTCATTGAACGTCCTACCACACCTCTCTACGTGCTGGAAAACGCTGATCTGCTGTCCCCATGAAAATGGAATCTATTGCAATATGTTGTTAATATATTACAGAATCTACATAGAATGCACTGTAATACATTTTCAATATATTAATTTTTTTTAAAGGATGAGGACCTAGACACTGAGAATTAGCCTAGAATTTTCTGTCTTGTATGTCCATGAAGAGGCAGATTCTGCAGAGATGTGTGTAGTGTATTAAGTAAAATCCAGTAACTATTAACTAATGTACAGGATTTTTCTAAACACCCGATATAACAAATACACTCATTCACTTATTTACTCACACACATTCATTTTCACACACATTCTCTCTCTCACTCGCTATCGCACTAACTACTTTATACTGCTCAGGGTTGTGGTGGATATGTAGCGTGTCCTGGGAAAACTAGGCATGATACGGGAATACAAACTGGATGAGATGTGTGTGCATCAACACACACACACACACTCATTCATGCCCAGGGGCAATTTATCTTAGCCAGTCTACCTACTGACATGTTTTTGGGAGGCAGGAGGAAACAGAAAACTCATGTTGAGAGCATGTGCGGAAACCAGTAACCTGAACTCAGGACCTGGGATCCAAATTTCTTTTGGCACACTGACTAAAATTTAGTTCATAAAATTTGTTGTGTGTGTGTGTTTGTTTATGTGCAGATATAGATGAGTGTAATACAGGAAGGCACACATGCAGTCCGGATCAGATCTGCTATAACACCCGAGGGTCTTTCCTGTGCCAGTGTCCATCAGGATACCAGAAGAACGGGGACGAATGTGTGGGTGAGAATCCTGCTATTAGAACTGTGTTTGACTGGATTTTGGACCCCTGTAATAGAATATGTGAATAAGTTCAATACTCCCTACCAAATTCAATGCTCAGAACATGCCTCCATATATCACCACATAGGGTAATAAAAATACACACACCAACACTAACCAGAGGTTTTAGCTAGTGAGAATATGTTAGCTTGCTAGCTTACTAATCTCATCTCTTTGTGCTGTGTGAGCAGACTTGGTAACACTCTTCCACATAATTCTGGATTCCTGTTTCAGATAATCGTACCCAAAGAGTCATGACAATTTGGTCAGACAATCAAATTCATCTTTTCCACTCATTAATTCATGCAAGTGAGTTTTGCACACATTATAATATTGTTCTTCAGATAACATTTCTTCAAATCTCCTGCCATATTATTCAGTTCTACAGTATACTAACTACTATCAGTTATTCAGTAACTACAGAAAAAATATTAGGGTACTAAATATAAGGTAATAAATACTAAGGTACAGTCCCTTTGCAGTTGAACTGAAACAGCAAGGCTAAGTATCTTGTTTTTGCTAAATAATGATGAAAAAATCAATGAGATAGATCAGAATTTCTGCTTTCATGTCCTGATATATTTTTTTCTATCCAGATGTGTTAAATAACTTCCCATCATGATACGTTTTGTTTGAAGCCACCCATTATACATGCGATCAAATATATTGGAGCACGTGGAACAAGATGAAGAAGAAAAAGAAGAAGAAGAAGCAAAAATGCAGCTTTCTATATTACCAATGAATCAGAAATCACAAAGTCCCCCTGAAACGTATTGTTATTATTATAGAAATAATAAAGCATAAGAACAAATAGATTCATTTAAAACTTCCAGCACTATTGTAAGCTGCTCTAATGGAAAAGTAATTATCTATTAATCGGTAGAACAGAGAATTTAACAGTGCTTATTCAATACCGATATATATATTCGATCTCTCAAAACTAGAGATCTCTTGGGGAACATTGTCAACAGTATATGTATTGGGTGTGTGTGTCCACAGATAGAGACGAGTGCCTCACGTCACACTACTGCATGCACAGATGTGTGAACATCCCAGGATCCTACTACTGCGAGTGTAACCCTGGCTACCAGCTGGCCAGCAACAACCACAGCTGTGTGGGTGAGTGAGTCAATCCAGCGAGTCTGATTCTGTACACAAACAGCGTGTTACTCTAGGGTCAAGTTGTTAAATTGTGTGAGGGAGAAAACGAGTTGTAAAGATGAGCCTCAAAAAAATAATCCGAAGAAGAGATTTAGGAATTAGATACGAAATGTATGAATACATAAAGAAAATAAGGAGAACGTCCTCAGTTTCAGACAAACCTCCATCACTCTTTAGACTCTTAGGACATCTGTTAGTAACTCATGACTTTTTTCTTTTTTTTTAACCACAATTTGTAGCGCACTAAAAATGGGAAGAAGAACATAGGAGAGCGAGAGAGAGAGAGAAAGAAAGAGAGAGAGAGAGAGAGAGAGAAAGAAAGAGAGAGAAAGGAAAGGAATATCAATTCCTCCACAATTAAATCTATTATTGGATATTTTTGATCAATGCATTACATCATTTAGAAGCACACACAAAGATAAGGTTTCAGATATTTTTCAGTAAGCTATAAAACCGTAAATAATTCACATTGTTTGTGTTCGTTACCACAATGAACCATGTATAATGATGCTTCACTCAGCGAAAGTGGTGCCTATCAGCATAAATGGGCATGGGGAAACAAGAACAGGAAACACTGGGAAATCTGGGCAGGTACATAAAAAAACATGAACTATGAAAACAAATTGAAAGACCAGAGGCAAAAAAACCCCAAAAGAAATACACATATTTGAAAATGAGGATTTACTGCTGTGACTCACAACATATATAAGGGAGATGGATGTGCATAGGAGGGAAGAAAAAACACACTGCCCCCTAGAGTACAGATAAGCATTACCCTGACATGTATCACGAATTATACATCGTCATGATACAGTCCTAAGCAAGAATCAAAAGTGTGAACTAGAAAGAAATCAGCCCAAGCCTCATTTCTTCAAAACATTCTATGTATTTTTCTTAAAACCGTTAGTGGTGCTGTTTCAGTGGTGTCATGTCTATGTTTTTTATTAGAGAAGTATGTAACATGAAGCTGAAACATTCCACATTCATGATGATTTGATTATATATGTACAACAGATATAGAAAGTCTCTCTCTCTCTCTCTCTCTCTCATATATATATATAAATATATATATATATAAATATATAAAAAGTGTAAAAAAATCCGAAACGTTTTAGGGTTAAACCTAGCATAACCTAGTTGGATTGGTTTGCGAACCCCTAAACTAATACTTTCTTAGAGCACCTTTTGTTTTTATTTATATTAAAATCTATATAATTTTAACGGTTTCATGTCACCCCACAGATTTTGAATTAGGCTCTGACTAAGTCATTCAAAATCATTGATCTACTTTTGGTGAAGTCATGTTCATCTTCCCAGCAGACACCTGAAAGTTGTGCACTAAAATCTCCTGGTGTTTGTAGCTATTCAGAATTCCCTCCACCTTAAAATAGCCCCAGTTCTGGCTGAAGTAAACCCCCAGTTCTGACTGATATTCTAAAGCCTGATGCTACCACCCCCATGCTGCACTGTCAGTATAGTGTTAAAAACAGGTGACGTCACCAAACAAACCTTCTATAATTCTAAAATTATTCTATCATTTGGAAAGCATTTTGCCACGTGGTTTAGGATGAAACAGTTGAACTTGGATTTTTGTTTTTGTGAGAAAGTCTTCCGTCTAGCCACTCTAACACAGACACGTGAAGAATATGAGAGATTGTTGTGACATGTAGAGAGTAATCAGTGCTTGTCAGATATTCCTGCACCTCCCTTACTGTTCCCGAATGCCTTTTGGCATCTTCCCTGGTGAAGCTTTTGCTTTGTCTTTTGAGATATTTCGGAGGAACGTCCTGTTCTATGTTCTATGGTACATCTAATGTTTTGGAAAATTCTACCCGGAACGCTCCTATTAATTTGTGAAAATGTCTTTGATGACAGCAGTATGACAGCTGTATTATTTCTGAACATGAGATCTTCATTCGTTCTGAACACTGCTATATTTAGATCTGCAGATATAAAAAGGAGGTGTACCTGTAAGCAATCTTTTTTTCTCCCGGTGTTTTTTAATTAATTTTTACACAGTGTAATTTCTCACTGAGGGGGCAAAATGTTCTGACTTGATTTATCGTTGTACTATGTACTTATATACTGTTTATATGTATGAAAATATATTTCTATAGTACGTATAACAATTTTTTTTTCAATGAAACTAGAATACTGTATATGACCAACATATTATGTTGTGGAACGGAGCATTACTCTGCATACTGATGATTTTTATGTGTAATAATATGAGACCAACAATGTTTTATTTTAGTTTTTTTTTTAATATTCCAGTAGGAACAGACTTGTGTGTTAGTTGGTTCATATTTTTTATAGGTTATTATGGAAGATTGATGACTTTTTATGGAAGTATGATCGTTGTAATTATGATTAAACTTTAAAAATATTTGTCTAGTTTTTTTTAACATAATATCAATGATATATGTTAAATAAATTATACTATCTTCAAGATATTTTCACTTGATTTTTTTTGTGCAATACTAGTGTAGAGTGTATAGAGTACAACAAATTTAGATTTGATTTGATACCCTACAAAAAAAGAAGTACTAGATAGTCAAGTGGAAGCATGTCAAATACAAATGATATGTAATATATTACAAAAACATTAATGCCATTTTCGTATTAAACTTCTCTTTCTCTCAGCATTGTCAGTTTGAAGACCACTTGATATGATCTTTGTTTTAGATGTGAACGAGTGTCAAGTGAGTCAGCCGTGTGATCAGCAGTGTTACAACCTCATGGGCTCCTTTATCTGCCACTGTAGCCAGGGTTATGAGCTGGCACCGGACTCCGTTTCCTGTATAGGTGGGTCTGACCTCTAGCTATCTCTGGCTCAGAGTAATCCCAGGTTTAGCTAAATTTAATTTTTACACCTAGACATGCAGGCAAACAGCCAGGATAAACTGCCTGGGCAGTGTCTAGTGTATAATAATGTATACTACTGTAACTTCTAGCTAATTATTAACTAATTATTAGTTGTACTGCTAGTAACTGCTAGTTATTTTCACATATCGTTGATAGTATTGACGTATGTGATGTTGCAACTCCAAATATGGATGCAGGAAAGTGGACTAAAACAGACACTTAGGGATTAATATGAAATTAAATGCAAAAAGATCAAGACATTTGCTTTAATTTTTGGAATTCATGGTAGCCAAAAGGTAATGTACAGCATCAGAATATATACTGTATAAAAGCAACAAAGAAACCACAGAACACAGAATCGACCACTATTAGATAGATAGATAGATAGATAGATAGATAGATAGATAGACAGACAGACAGATAGATAGATAGATAGATAGATAGATAGATAGACAGACAGACAGACAGACAGACAGACAGATAGACAGACACACAGAGACAGACAGACAGACAGACAGATAGATAGATAGATAGATAGATAGATAGATAGATAGATAGATAGATAGATA
>JAOTRN010000033.1:6000295-6024650 GCA_028566695.1 Bagroides melapterus
ATTTACATGGTGCACCTCAGGGACGTGCACGGGGGGTGGGGTGGGGCGTGTTGGGACGGGGGGGTGCGCGTGGCTCAAGCCACGTTGGCCTTTACAGGCCGAGATGATGCCCTTAGAGAATGCTAAAGGTTTTTTTACTCCACTCCGGGTTTTACTTTTCTCGCTCGCGCCCAAGCAGCCGCAGTATCTCACAGTCAATCGACGAATTCCATTCCGCTATTTCTCTCTCACTCTCAAGCAGTCAGTCACACAGTCACTCGCTAAATTTCGTAATCTGTGTGGACAAGAACGACTCTCTGATCTTTTTCTTCTGGCCATCGAGAAGGACATCCCAATAATAAACGATGAAGTTATCAAAATATTTCATGAAATGGTAACAAACAGAAATAGATACTGAGAGACAGAGAAAAACATGTAAAATGTTCATGGTATTATAAGAGATGTGCATTCATGATTTATCATTAAAATGACTACAATAAAGACAGAAAGTTATTATTATTATTATTTTATAGTGCCTGGTGTCTTGTCTTTTATTTGGGTATTTTGTAACTGTCATTTTTTTTTGGGGCAACTGCCCTTTAAAATGCCTGTGCACGGCCCTGGTGCACCTGTTTTAGCCTTCCACACCTCAATACCTGCGATCTCTTTTGTGTGTATAAAATCGATCGTGCAACCCGGGAGTCCCTGCAACTTTATGGTACTTCCGGTAGGTGGCAGAAGTCAATCTCCTTATTGTGCATATAGTGCACTGAGTGTTGATGCCGTTACTGCAATATAGGGAGTCTATGTAGGGAGCAGGGATATATTTGGTATACATCTCACGCGCTCTCGCATCCATCCGGTTGGACGCTGCACACACGAGCCAAGAAGGTTGATGGAGTAACAGCGGAGCATCTTTATTCATACCAGCTCGCTTTTTATTGGGATCACCATTTCTGGATCTTGGACTTCCGGAAGTTCGTTTGGATATCGCTATGGGTTTCTCTTATTGTGTCTCGCGCGCCGTGTGACAGGCCGTTAGAGATGTAGGGTTCAGCGGGGATTGACGTTCGCGTTCAGCCGGCCTCAGAACTCAAATATGTCCACCAGGATGCCTTTACCCACTGTAAACGAGCGAGAGACTGAAAATGTAAGTATGGAAGAATATGTATGACAGATAATTTAATGTTTTCCTGTGTGTTTCGGATGTTTATGCGCGTTCATGTTGGATGGAGTCTTTGCTGTGTCACCGCTGAGAAGCGTTTGGTTTGTCAGGTTTGTTTCAAAATATTTAAATGATAATACACCATTGTCCTTTGTACCATACTTGGCCTACGTGTTATTATAAATTGTTGTTCTAGTTAAACATTTACTAAGACATTAGTGTTATGTGTTAATAACTAGTGTTATGTGACGTTATTCCTATTGCAAGTGAGTTTATGGAGTGCAGGTGCCACTTCAGTCCTGTTCATGTGGTTATTGAGGTGCTCGCGCGCTTCCTTCATTGCTCTATAACGTTTAGAGCCGGTAAAAACGTTGTTCACATGCTCAGACGTCCCAAGTTGAATTCTTTATTGGAGACTAAACATTGTGCTGAATAATGACTCCTTTCAGTTCATTAGTTCTGTTCCTAGATGACCAGGCTACAGGTGTTATGAAGGAAACGGCCAATGTTTCCAATTTTTCAGTTCATTTACATTTTCATTGCCAGTTTTCCTGAAAACTAGATGCATGTGGAGCAACTCAGGGGCAAGGAAATATTCCCTGAGAAGACATGAGGGGAAAAAAAGTAAGAGGAACCAGAGTGAAAAGGGATATCAGCTTATTAAGCATTATTCTTCTACTAGTGCATAATAAATAGTCAAGCATTACTAAGTAATAAAAATTCCATGTACAATGTTTAATATGAGCGTTCCAGGGGAATAATACTCCTGGGATGAGCACAGAACAGTCTTTATGATTGCTGCAGCAGTTGTTTGTTAAAGGTCTACAGTGGAAAGGGTGAGAATGACATAGAAATAAATCTATTTTGATGTTCTCTTTAAAAAGTAAGTTAACAAGTAGACTGAAATTATATGTACTACAATGTATCTAGAAACACATGTAAAGTAGTAGTTATAACTAATGTTACCAAAACTAGTATAGCATTAACTTAACGTTAACTGATTTTCTAATCTGGACTGAGTTTTGATCTACTGAAGCAGATCATCTCCTGGAAGCATGGCTATACTGTGCCTATCTGACAAGAAGCCTAAATGTTTTTTTATTTTTCTGGGTTGCATGATGGTACCATGATGCATTCTATGTAACTCTATCGGCCCAGTGTTGCAGTTTCTGAAACCCAGCTTAATGGGAGCGTCTTGGTGACAGATGTCTCTTGTTCCAGTCAGATCTCTCTTATTTTTCTTCCCTACATATTGACATGTCAATTCTTCCGTCTCCCAAGACATGTGAAATCAACCAGCCATATCTTTTCCCAGCTGCTGCTCTTGCTGCATCACAGGGCAACGTAACACAGTTCGAGGAAAGCACTAACTGTCCTCTTTCGCATGATTGAGAGAGTCTGTCATCCTTCCTACAGAGAAAGCACAGCTAATTTTGTGCTCCTGGCTCCCAGCCATGGATGGCTGTACTATTGTCAGTATTTGAACTTGCTCTCCTCATCTATTGACAGTACTCTTTTTCAACTCAAGAACAGATTTAGGGCTTTGGCAGCCAAGGTGACAGCCAAGGGTGCCTAAAGGTAGCCTGCTGCCTGAAAATGTCTAGCACGTTGATAATGCAGGCCGTGATAATGTAGTGTCTGCCATGTCTGTGCTCCAGGATATACATGGCTTGATTTCTCAGCCTGTATAGCAACTGAGACCATCAGAAGATATATTTTGCATGTACCAGTGCAGCCAGGTTGCATGCTTTATTCCCTATGCTTTTGAGTGTGTATAAATCCTTTTTTATGCAGTTGCTGCAGTGTGGGATAACCCAAGCCTTCGCTTGTGCGACTATACCACAATTTGGGTTGGGCATTCAGTCAGATTCAGTTTCACTAAGGCATCTTTGGTATCAGAGTGCATTTTCTGCTTCTGAGCCACACTCCTGCATTACACTCTAAACATCAGACACTCAGATGGCCTACTAACGAAAGTATTTGGCAGCCGCCGAAACTTTAGGATCCGTCTCTATGTATACAAACACCCCTGTGCACTTCCTTAGAGCTGTTTCAATGCCAATAAAAAGGCAGCTCTTGCATTTACTCTATGCCTGCTGCTTGGCCCTCTGCTGTGGGATTCAGTAAAAGCACTCGCTCTTCTCCTCCCACGGGAAAGCTCATCCATGTCTCCTGCTCATTGTTGTTCCTGCTGATGCAACTCGGTGAAGGAGAGTACTTACATTTCGTCCCATCATGCACTGCAGCCTTCTTCAGATATCTTCCGTTCACTCCACACAGCATCAGAATCCGGAAAGAGGGAGGGAACGAAGAGCCAGCAGTATTTCCCTGGCCTGCGAGGAAGCAAATAATTCCACAAAGTATTCAATATAGTAATTCCATGTCATTCCAACATGTTATAAAATTTACACTGCATGTGCACCCATACTGCCCCATGATAAAACACAACTCATCATAGTAATAAGGAAATCACACAAAGTCCTCCTTTGACAGTGTGGATTTACAGGAACAAAATGAAGCAACATCTTTACGTCCATTCCACTTGGTCCTTTATGTACAAGACATGAATAGGAAACAGGATGAGCAATGACATAGAAGGAATCTTTTTTATTTGCCAAACCCAGGGTTTAGGATGAGCCAGAGTTAACTGTTTTTCTCAAGGCATGTGTTTTCTTTTTTTGTAGATTAGGCAGTTGTTATGTTATGAATATTTCATATTTGCACATACATTGATAGGAAAGAACAAGGACATGATGTCCAAATTTCACACACACACACACACACACACCAAGTTTGTTGGAGGAAACAGTTAGTGATTTTCATTTTGGAATCTGGTGCTTTATCTCTGCATCATCAAGATCTCACAAAGAAAAGTATCCAGCTTTCAGCCTTCACAGCATCACGTTTCTGAAATTTTGTAAAGATGTTAGCCATAAAAGAGTAGAGTAGGACAGAATGAACAGTTATTAAGTAAGTTATTTTCTGTACCTGCAACTTGCCTTTTGATTTTTTGTTATTTAATATACTTTTTAGTCCAAATATCAATGTCTTGTGGTTTTTGCCTTTTGACTTTGTACTTCTAAATGAAAAATTTTATTTATAAGCCTAAACCAATCTATGTTTAAGATATAAAATTCATACGGACACAGCAAATAACTAAAATTAGTAGCCCCCAATAAGATATGTTTCTGTGAAGAAGCCTTGAAGAGCAGTACAGTGCAGCACAATGTTGCTGTTTTTGTTGAAAGAAATGTATACAGTGTTTGAACTTGCTGTATTTTTTGGACTAAATATTAATATAATAATAATAATAATAATAATAATAATAATAACCGGAAGCCAATGGAGGGAACACAGCACACCAACATGACCATGTCACATTAGCAACATGCGAGGAAAAGGACAGTTGATTGTCCATGGTTACCCCAAGCTGTGTCTGAAGGGGAGATCAGGGAGGTCATTGTGTAGGGATATTTGTAGATCCTGACCTGGGGATGAATCACCTGGGATGATCAGCATTTCAGTTTTGCTGGAATTGAGCTTCAGCTGATGAGCTGACATCCACGACGATATGTCTGTAAGACATGTGGAGATCTGAACAGAAGTTTTGGTATCTGGGGGCAGGAAGGAGAAGATAAGTTGAGTATCATCAGCATAGCAGTGGTAAGAGAACCCATGTGAGGAAATAACTTCACCAAGAGAGTGTGTATACAGGGAGAAAAGGAGAGGACCAAGTACTGAGCCCTGTGGGATACCAGTGGAGAGTCTGTGTTTAGCAGATGTCATATTACCTGATATGAGCTACCTCATGTCAGGAAGGAAGCAAACCATTCCCATGTTTATCTGCCAATTCCAAGACTCCTGAGGGTGGACAAGAGAGTCTTGTGGTTGACTTTATCAAACACTGCTAAAAGCTTGAGGTGGATGAGGACAGATGATAGCTTGTAGTTTCGCAGAGATCCAGAAGGGCAGTCTCTGTCGAATGTGCTGCTTTAGAGCCAGACTGGTTAGGGGCTTTCAGGATGTTCTGTGAAAAAGAATATTTCAAAAGAAATTTTTGAAAGAAAAGAGTTTACAGAGTGCAGAGAAGGTCCATGGTTGAGGAATGAGAGAAGAGGAAAGAATCTGTAGTTGAGTCCAAGGGTAGTGAGAAGGAGTCAGGATCATACAACCGTACAAAGAACCGGTTAAGAACCTTTATTTATAAGAGTGTATATGAAGCAAGTGATTAGGGAGTTTAGGGAAAGTGGTAGCACCATTTTTAAGGTGTTTAAGGCCTTGTTGATCAGGTCATAAGCGTAATTCCCAGGACCACTAAGCTGCCACTGCTGGGCCCTTGAGCAAGGCAATTAACCATCAATTTCTTGATTCTATACAGGAGATAAATGTTGCTCTGGATGAGGGCAACTGCCAAATGCTGTAAGTGTATAGTTTGAGCTCTATATAGAAGCATTCCTGTAAGCATGTAAGTCATACAAGATGCAAGACCTTCTTAAATGAATTTGGCTGTATATTTGGATTTGTTGTATTATTAAACTGCCCGTCTTCTCTCAGTATTTAAGTCCAATACATAAAGTACAGAACCAAGTACAGAACATACAGAAGCAAATACAGAATTCTATATAGAGCCTTGAGAAAACGGTGAGTCATGAAAATCCTGAAAATCTTCCACTGTTTTAAGTTAAAGTTCCTCAGGACCCAATAGGAGCTCTGAGTAATCCTCCTACCGCTACTCCGATGTCCCCTTGTCACTATAGCTGGATATTTTTGTTCTTCCTACAGCTGTCTAACACTTTTGATGCTGAAGGAAGTGTGGTTTTTGTGGTGTGAAGTATACTTTATCAAAAAACAAAAAAAAAAAAAAAAAAAGGAAAGTGAAAGTTGTCATTAATTAAATGTTCCTACAGACAGAGGTTTCTTTTCCTAACATTAGTTTAAATGAAATTATAAGATAACATCATTGGATATAGGATGTATTTTCTGCTGAATGGTATATTGAAAAGTAAAGAGAAAATTATAAATCCATAATTGAGCCCCAATGAGTAATTAATTGCCCAAATGTTGGTTCAGCTTAGTTCGGTTTCTTGTTTATTACAGTTTAGTACAGTTCAGTAAGCTCAGAATACCACCTTCAGAATGGAAATGGACTTCTCAGACAGTTTCAATCAGTATAAACCAATAAATTATTTTATCACTGATATGAAATGAGTTAGGACTTTCAGTGTGAGATGTGTGTTTTTCTCTTTGATGGATAACCTTACACAGTTAATGGTTGAACATAACACCTTCAAATTTTAGATGCTTATGAACAAACACTTGGGGCATCTCAGAAAACAGAACTGGGTTTGGTATCACTATTTACCTATAGCCCTATAGCCCTGAGTTTCCCCTTTCATATGAGTCATTAACCACCACTGGTAGGTGTGACATGACAAAGAACCTGGACACAACCAAACAGGAGGAAATTCCATTTTTTGCCTTCTGGGAAAAAGTGTTAAATTGCATCCATGGCTGATGTCACACCTTAGCCAAATATTAAATCAAATAACAAACAATTTGTAAAACCGTCATAGACAGATTGTTCTTGTAAGCGGATTGGTCTTGTTAGCCACCAGTATTTCTACATAATAGTTTCTATTACAGCAGGGACGCAACACTTTCACTGCTGGAAACTAAAGATGTTGTAAATGTAGATGTAAAGGTGTTATTCTATTATTCATAAACTGTAATGTAAGACTGTAATGCCACAGGTAGCCATATGTACTGCTCAAAACCCAAAAGACTGTGCACTTTTTCAACCCGAAAAACGTAGTGTGGAATGTTGTACACTCAAACACTCGCAGCATTGCTTACTTAGCAGAAGATAGATAGATAGATAGATAGATAGATAGATAGATAGATAGATAGATAGATAGATAGACAGATACTTTATTCATCCCAGTGGGAAATTTCAAAGAATCCAGCAGTATCTACAGACTTAGTCATGCAATACAGTAAAGAGTGACAGGGCTACATGGTGCTGATGCTGGCGGAGCAAAAATGTTCAAGATAGCTGACAAAATTTCGGTGAACAACGAGCACATCTAGAAGACATTTATCAAGACATTTAGAATCAGGAATGGCTCCTGCTCAATTGGTATGAAAACCTGCACCCACATTGACTCTTTAAGGATAAGACTGGATGTCCCTGCAATAGACAGAGTACACAGAGTAAGTATGTAGTGTGTCCCATATTATTGGCGACACATCAGTGGTGAATGTTCATGTATGTACTGTACAGTATATATCTCTCCAATAGTGTCTAGTTTTTTCTTCAGCTATCTGTTTCTTAAGACTTTTAATCATTGATGGCTGTTTTACCAACTCAGTTAAGTGTAAAGCTCTTCCCCTGACGATGAAAAGAACACCGAATTTAAGTTGTTTAACGAAGCTCCTGCGGTTTTAGCAGATTGTTGATGCTAGTCAGCTCTGCAGGTCCAATCTCAAGGAAGCTATTCCTCCAGGAGATCATAGACATATTCGTTCATGAGTCATCCTACCAGAAGTCCTACTGGCTCTGTGGCATAGCAGCAACATCACTGATGAGCTCAGTGGCTCTGGGCACAAAGGTGATTTCTTTTCTTTTCTTTTTTTGGGCTTTGTGTAGCCAAAAACTTCTAATGCTGCCAAAAATGAATGCAACCTAGTAGGGGCCACTTAGCATGGTGTGAATGAGATCATGCCATCTGTTCCCTGTTAGCTTTCATTCACTGCTAGTGATGGTCAGGGCTTTTATTAATTTACTGCTCTTCCATACGGTAGTTAAAGACTGTTGAGGCAGAAGGAAACTTTGCAGATGAATGTAAAGAAAGTTCAAAAAGGGCTAAACGGAGAAATGGGCCATGCAGAGCTTCCTACCAGAAACGTGCGTGCAGAACATCCCAATCAACAGGACACGAGAATCAGAACAGGACAAACATTAAAGCAGTCTGAGTTGTATTTAAACTTCTTTTCTTCTTTCTAATCAAATGAATAGAGCCCAATTTAATCAGAGTTCATTTAATCCACAATAACTTAAGCTCTTTTCGAATTGAGTCAGTTTATCAGGTGGACATTAGTCGGAAGCGTTTCTAGCGTGTTTTATGTATTAGCATCAGGTGGTCAAATCTTTTATTTAATCCAACATTTCAGGAACAAATTGAAATTCAATAAAACAATAATCACAAAGAATAATGACACATGCAGTACAAGAATAAATACAGCAAGTAGCAACATCTGCTTGTCTGACGGCAAGGTGACATCTGCATAGAAAATCACAGAAGTGTAAATAGACCGGACTAAAATGATCAGACTGCCTCTGAGTTTGTGGAAAACTAGTAGTGTGGCCAGAGATATTCTCAGAGGAGAAGACACCAACATGGCCGATCTGGACAGAAATCAACACTCAGAGGAGAATCTGTAGAGGACGTTACCCCAGGACCTCATGTAAATTTTATTCTGTTCAAATCAGGCTTAAGACACCAGCATGATCTCAACTCAAAACTATCCATTATGATGTGTGACTTTTGTTGAAATTAAGAAGCCTTTTGTTTCTTCTAAACAATTCTTTTTTTTTATGGTAGTTGACTCAAGTGACAGTAAAAGAGAAAAAGAGAGGCTGGTGAGGTAGTAACTGCTGATACCTGATACATTAGTGATAACAGGAGCTAATTTAACCTGTGGTATGAGAGAAATAAAACACTTCAGGGACAGTAAGATTAACCTTTTCTCGAGCTAAGGCTTTCATGCTGAATGCAGTCTAATAACACCTGAAAATAGCCGCAAACAGCTCAGATATCATCTCGCCCTCAGAGACCTAGTCAGAGACTCAGTAGGTCAGCAGAGGACAAACAAGTATCTAGCTCAAAGACAATAAAGTGTGTTAAATACTAACGACATGCAATATCCCTGCTGCCTGAATCCACCCCTCAACCATCAACAATAAGCCAGCTGAGCATGTAGAATAAAATCAACACGCAGCCAATCATCAGTGTAACAAGAGTAACGGAAATAAGAGACTGTTGCACCTCCTGATCCACGCAAAACCATATCAAGAAACAAAAGGTCAAAAACAGTCATCTTAGTAGAAGTTCCCAACTGACAGCAAGAGCCGAAGGGAGGAACACAAGAAACAGGAGAAATACCCTGGAATTAAGTGTGTTGGGGGAAAAGGAAGGTTAAGACTAAGACATCCAGGGCTGTGTCACCAGCATAAAAATCCAAAGAATTGTAAAAAAAAAAAATAATAATAATAAAAAAATGAACCATTCTCCAGTCTCAACATATGCGCTTGTGTCTACACAGAAAAAGCCCCAGTGTTAAATTTACAGCTTAAAGTGTTTATATAATATGTTCATTTGGACACATTATAACACCAAAGATTTTGCTCACCAGTGTGTCTTTAAAACATACCACACCCTGGTTGAATTCTCAACTCTGATTGGACAGACTTGTTTTCTATAACAGCACCTCTGACACTAGTCCCAAGTGTAATTCAAACGAATGTTTATACTTAAGCTCTTGTTCAAATTCTGGTGGATTTATAATCTATTTAATCTCTTTAATCTGATTTAAGTGGAATAATATGCATCGGGCCATGTTTACTTTTAGTAAATTGTGTTTTTATTATTTTATTAATGGTGTTTGCATCTCATGGCAGTGTTTATAATGTTTTATGTGCATTTACATTTATATACACTTTTTCATCCAGACAGCTAAATAAACATCATGAAGCACAGTTTAAGAACATTTTCCATGCATTCCTGGATATCTGTGTGATGAACACGTCGCAATATCTGTACAGTGGTGGCTCAAGCAGCTAAGGCTCTGGGTTGTTGATCAGGGTTCAAGCCCCAGCACTGCTAGCTGCGACTGTTCCTGTAATCCTCTCTGCTGTTGGGATACGTGAAGAAAGACTTTCATTGTACTGTAATGCCTATGTGATAAAATACAAAATAAAGTCTTCTTCTACTTTAATCTAACCAATTCATGGTTTTAAACCGCTCTGAGGTGACGTGAATTACATTGATTCTCTTGTTACAATGGCATCTTTCAACGGCTCGGACATACAGGTTACAGGCAGCAAGTGAACAGTCTGTTCTCAAAGGTGATGTGGTCGAAAGAGTAAAGATGGGCAAGTGTAAGCATCTGAGAGACTTTGAATAATTTTTTTTTTACCCAGGGAAGAGATGGCACCAGGGTGCAGTATGGGAAGAAGTCATGTTGATGGAGGCAGAGTGATACTCATGGCAATGTTCTGAGTGCAGGGATTCATGTGGACATTACTTTGACACGTACCACCTACTTAAACGTTCTTGCAGACCAAGTCAGAAGGCAATTGTCCTCTTTCAGCAGGATAATTCTAACTGACACACTAAAATGTTGTTCAGGAATGGTTTGAGGAACGTGCCAAAGAGTTCAAGATGATGGCTTGGCCTCAAATTCCCCAGATCTCAGGGATGAGCTGGACAAACAAGGCCTATCCATGAAGGCCACACCCCCACAACTTAAAGCATCTGTTGCTAACACCTTGGTGTTAGATACCACAGCACACCTTCAGAGGTGTTTTGGAGGCACATGGGGACCTACATCATATTAGACAGGTGGTCTTGATGTTATGGCTGATCGGTGTGTTAATATATAGAAATACAGTGATAAGGTATCTAAAAATATACATACACACACTAACACAATGAAAGATCTTATGGCTGATACTAACCTGACCCCCCTCTCTCTCTCTCTCTCTCTCTCTCTCTCTCTCTCTGTCTGTCTGTCTTTATTGTCAGAGGCTATTAATGCTCTCAAAGAAAGCACATTTCACTGTCATCCATTGCTGTATCTCTTTTGCTCACACACACTTACACACACACACATATATTTATACACTGCAGTAACATGCATGTCTAACATAAGCACAAATGTCTACAATACACACACTCACACTTGAACAGTAAAGTGTGTAGGAATGCAGCAATACATACAATATTGTTATTACTACAACTAATTAACTCTGCATTTACACAGCAGTCTTTTGTAATGAGAACCTGGATGATATTTTACTACATTTGCGGTGGTTCTCTATATTGTCATTTTAAATTCAAATACGGTATCATGTAAACAGATGTACCAAGTAATTTATCTTTAAAGGTAACAATTGTTTTTTCTTTTTATCCATACAGGGATGCTGTTATAAACCTATTATACAGTGGTGAACTTTGCACTTCAGTAATGCACAGTGTAGCATTACAGTGTAACCCGAGCCAGATTTTGTTACCAAGGCCAAAGACAGACTGCAACAGCTGCCCAGGCATTCCTGGTGGCACCGGAGCATCTTATTCAGCTTCCATTCTCACTGCTGCACTAGTTTTCCAAAGCTAGGCCTGCATGACGTAACTGTGGGGAAAATCCCTGAAATTTGACTGAAATTGACCCCCAAGATTTGTCTAAAATAACTTCTATTGATACAACATCATTCTCAAAAGGGTTCTAGATAGAACTTAAAATGGATTTGGTTCTTTATATAGAGCCATTTTAAGAATTCATTCAAACGAACACAGTGGGTTTTTTTAAATAATATTTTTGGGGTTATTTTTCTTCCACATTTATGAAAGAATTGTCTATTGGTAGCTCACTTGTCTATTGAGAAGTGGTAGCTTAGTGTTGGACTATTGATTGAAAGGTTGTGAGTTTGAATCCCAGGGCCACCAAGCTGTCACTGCTGGGTCCCTGAGTAAGGCCCTAAACACTCAGTTGCTCAGCTGTATAGATGAGATAAGTGATAAAGGCTTCAGCTGACTGCCTTAAATATAAGTGTGCTGTATGGACAACAGCGAAACTCCTTCAGCTTACTGAAGTGTTTCTATTATTTCAGTTTGAATTATTTTTAAAATCTGTCTGTCATAAACATGTCGGTTTAATACAACTCACAGCATGGGTCCCTACAGCGGATCACATGGGCCGCATATTAAATTTGGCCCATGATTTACGTCAGATTCCTTTCCTGGTGTAACCCTCCCATTTTCTCAGTGCTTGAGACAGGCACTGAGGTTTAACTCTTCAGTGGCTGGGTTAGCTGCCTGCCCGGGAATCGGTCCCAGGCCATGGCAATGAGAGCACAGGATCTGCTGGACCACCAGGAGGCTTTGATCTACATACAGTACAGATACAGTTCCAAAAAGTCATAGCACTGATTTTACCTCATGCCTTCTTAGAATTATAGAACCGTTTTAATATAAAAGCTTCGCAGCTCTCCAATGATTCTATATACATTAATAGAGAACCCAACCTGATGTTCAACCTGAACATAGCAATTTGGCCAAACGTATGCGGACACCCGACATTGCACCCACATGTGCTTGTTGAACATCCCATTCCATAATGCCCAGAATTAATCCGGAGTTGGTTCACCCAACTGTAGTAATCTCCACGCCTCTAGGAAGCCTTTTCTCTAGATGTCAGAACGTGGCTGTGGGGATTTGCGTTCGTTCAGTCGCCAGATTGCGTTCAGCCATCGATGTCGGATTAGGAGGTCTGGGGTGCAGCCAGCGTTCCTTTTCTGCTAGGTGCAAGACACTCAAGCTCTTTTACTCCATACTTGACAAACAAAGACATCCAATTGGGTGCCTCCACGATCTTGTCAACATGGGTGTGATGGTCAGGTTTTTACATAGTTTTGGCCGTATAGTGTTTCTTGACCATTAGGTATATCATGAAATAAATAATGTATAAAACATGGCAGATTTTAGGAAAATAATCAATGACAGTGGCAGGTTGTTCCTAACTCCTATCACAGCACATTATAAAGTGATTTATTATTTGTATACCATAGCAATTTGCCACTGATTAAAGTTTAGGGGTGTAATAATGACAGGATGCATCGTGAGGTGATGATAGAAATCAGCCTTCTATTAATTACGCATCTAATACTATTCATGTATTTATCTATGTATCTATGTATAAATGTATTTATTTTTAGGATATGGTGAAGCTGTAGTAGATTTTCTGTAAAATATTAAATTAGATTCTAAACTAAACTAAATTAAATATACCCATTTAATTTCACTGAAATCGAATCATGATGACAGTGTAACCTTATACCATTATAAAAGCATTTAACCATTTAATGATGTGGGTTATCAAGTGCTATAAAAAGTCATTCCCTCACTTCTTGATGTTAATAAGAAAAAATTTGTTAAATAACAAGACTTTTTTAACCTGTTTATTACTAGACTTGTGAGATTCGGGTGGAGCATCTACGATGTTGTGTAAAGTATGTCTATAGAAACGCTGGTGTTCTAGAAGAATAATCAGCACCCACTGAATAATCGTAACTGAGAACTGGGTAGTTAACAAGGTAGTGATGAGGCAGTTACTTGGTAGGTGGTGCAGCACACATAGCACAGAGTAAAGAATTTGTAGAAAGGTGGTGGCTGGTTTCTTGGAGGAAGCGTGTCCCGGCTTGTGCTCAGGCTCCATTATCCTCACAGTGTATATTTTATGAACATCAGTACAGATGGTTACGTGGGGCCAAGGTTAGAGTTGAAACCATATATTTGTAAATTTAATTCATATTCAACTGGGTACTTGATTCCCAAAATGACTATCAGTGCATGCCTACTGTCTGTACTTTTCCAACTCCAGTTACCTCCCATATACACCAGGTTCCTCTCCCTCATCTCTCCAATTTTGGGCGAGCCAGCTCTATAGCTCTCACATGGCCATTATTCGGGATTATTGGAGCCACAGAGCACTTAGTAGCTTCCACTGCAATGTCCAGGCTCTCGGATTCGGCTTACACACCGTCTCTTTGTGATGCAGCCTCTAACTCACTTGTGCCGTTGTATCAAATAGCAGCATTGAGTCAAGATGGACAACAGAAATTGCTCTGAGAGAGACTTTTTAGTTTGAAATGCATCTCCGATCTACATTTCTTTCACATAGCATTAGTTCCAGAAGGGAAAGTGTCAAACACTGATTGGGTGTTGTGTAAAACATGGAGGGTTTTTTTTTTAAATTAAAGTGTTAAAAATGTCATACACCTAAAAGCACAAGTCTACTTACTCATACTCATAAGTGTCTCATGACGTGGCTGCTTTGCCCTAGAATAACCTGTATGTTTGGTTAGACGTTAAAACATAAAACACAACACAATTATTCATTTCAATTTTTCTACAATTATTATTATCCTTTCTTTTATTTCTCCAGCACACATCCCTGGATGGCTTTTCCACCAAACTGGCAAGTCGCCAAAACCTGCCTCGCTGCAGGAACTCGCTCAGCTCCAGCGTAGACGAACAGCCGCATATCGGCAACTACCGCCTGCTCAAGACCATCGGCAAGGGCAACTTCGCCAAGGTCAAACTGGCACGCCATGTGCTCACCGGACGAGAGGTGAGGGTCACGAGAGAGCACTGCTTTTTTTATGTCCATTGTGTCAACTCAGTGTCAGCTTTCGAATTCAGATCCTTTTTTTTTCCGAGTCACACGTACAGTATTACCGTACGCATGTACGACGTGGTAATATGGACTGTCTGCATCCTAAAATTAGAATCAAGATAAAAAATAAAGTCAAATAAAGAAAATGGATTAACCTATAAAAGTGGGAAAGGGAAGGAAAGCAACATGAAAAAAATAAATGAAATTAAAAATTTTTTTAAAAAAATCTTTTAAAAAATTAAAAAAAATAAATAAATAAAATGTATGTACGCACGCAGGCTGGCTATCGAACAGTATGACCATTGTTTGTAAAATATTGTGAGATTTACCGAATGTAGTGCAAAAAGCCTGCAATATTGAAATGTTAAAATGTTGAAACGTTAGCAGTTTTCTTACTCGGAACATCTCAGGGAGTTTTTCCTCACCACAGTCACCTCAAACGTGCTCATTAGGGATTATTGCAAATAAGTTTATATATAAATCTTGAACTTTTTGTTCTAAATGTTCTGTAAATCTTTGAGAGCGCTATAAAAATAGAATGGAATTAATTTGAATCAAATTGAAGGCAAACTAGTTGAACTTACAGTGATGGTTATGAGGTCACAGTTTGGCTTAGTTAGGAATTTAGAACTCGTCGAAGCTGTGTGATGTTACCTCATGAAGTCGCACTATTTCAAATCATTAGAAGGAAAAGGAAAAGTGCTGTAGAAATGTAGCATCTGAAAACCTAGTGGAAAAAACTCAACAGAATACTTAACATTCAGACTTGTACTGGCTAATGTGTAGGAGAAACTGCGCTCCTTCCTTCCAACACATCAGCATGCGCTAGCACAAGTTTATTGAACTGTTCCTGATGTTTATCTCTGTTTGACCTCTCACACGCCCCTAACATTTGTAAAAGAACAAGGACGCTTAAATAAAGAGCATTTTAAAGTTTTAATGCTTTCCATGGGGCTTAATGAATAAGCAGACCCTGGAATTATCCTGGATTCTTCTTTATTACAGCCACAGAGCGTCCAAACTTCTAACCGTAGAGACACAGGAAGTCATATTTTGTAACTGAACATCCACAGAAAGGTAATTTTCCTCGTCCCTACTAGACGTTTCTTTTGAAGCAGCAGCACACGCACCATGTGTGCTGCCTTCATGAATAATGCACCACATCACACATGTAGCCCTTCTGTCCGACGAAGGTTAAATTATTTACCACAAAACATGTGAACTCCAGTGGACATAGACTTCAGCTGAAATCGCACACAGAACCAAGAGACAAAGATCAATTTTAACTTCAAATGGTTGCATTCTAAGGAAATGAAAATATGTTGGGGTTTTTTTTTTTTGTGTCTCGATTATTGGCAGAAATCAGAAATGCAGCTGAAGCATGTTTTAATTCGTGTTTTACGCTCCTAGATCAGGACTTCCTGTTTCACTGGGACTTAAATATGAGATGACACAAAGTCATCAGTATGGAGATTAGCCAAAAGTCTGTTGACTTGAATCAGACGAAGAAAAATAACTACATACTGCAAAGGCCTATCTGTCTGCCTGTCAATCAGTAATAACTGCCCCACACACAGGAAAGGAGATGGGGCAAAATGATCTCTAAAGACATCAATTGGTGTGTTTTAACTCTAACATGTTAGAGTGCCTGAGTAAATAATTGTCTGTGGTTAAAGTAAAAAAAGAGCCTAATTGTTAACAAATGCTCAGAATGATTTAGATGTACATAACAAATACATACAGAAAAGGAACTAATCCCCAATCTCAATGGAGGATTTATGGAGGATCTGTGAAGTTTGGAGAATTAGAGATTTATGGTGGATCTGTGAGGCATGGAGGATCTGTGATTTATGGAAGAGCTGTGAAGCATGGAGGATCTGTGATTTATGGAAGAGCTGTGAAGCATGGAGGATCTGTGATTTATGGAGGATCTGTGAGGCATGGAGGATCTGTAAAGTATGGTGGCTCTATAATGATGATGAGATGTTTTTCCTGTAAGGATATGTGAAATCAGGGGCTCCACTAGAACAAGAACACTGAAAATCTCTGCCTCTGCCGAGACTATTCAACCGGGCAGCGTTTGGTTTTGCTTGAGGTTCTGTAGTTTCCGTTATTCGCTACTCTGTCCTTCATAGCATGATCAAAATGAGTGTCCACCATAAGATAGTAAAGGACAGATTATTTTCAAAGACAAACGAAGAAATATCACAAGCATTGCCACGTTCTTCTTTGCACCGCGTCTTTGACATTGAACAGCTTTAAGCTTCCAGCGCTTTCCAGATCGATGTGATCTCAGGAGACAAAAGCCAATCCATCTCACGGTCATTTCAACATTTCCATTAATACAAAGGTCTACAGTGGACATTTCACACCAGATTAGTTTACTGAAGCAAAATCAGAGGGTCAGTGAGTGCTGTAAAAGAACAGCTGCAGTATTCATCCAGTGTGTGGCAGACGAATATTTCCATGCTAATGACATGACTAACATGTGGTAGCAATGTTTGTAGCATATGGGTTATTGTGGAAAAAAAATAGTTTGAGGACAAAAAGACTGTGATAGTAAATCAATCTAATGTCACTGGTGTTTGGAATAAACACACCCTGTTAGAATTAACACAGGCTATTTAGCATTGAATTGTGTAGGTCAGCGTTAGCTTGGGTTTGTTTCTGTTAATGGATATTTTTTTTTTACCTGCATAGTAATATATGTAAGAAGAGCAATTAAAAAAAGTGAAGTGAGGGAAACTGAGACCTATGTTCCATAGAAACAAAATTGAGCTCCAGTCTTCTGAGCTGAACTCCATTTAAAACCTGAACTGAACAAGAGAGGACCCCAAACCCTGAGAGACTGTGTACGGAGATGGTCTCAGGTTTCGTTCTCCATACAATCACATCAAGCATTATAGGAGCAAACTATGGCATCATGTTGGGGGAGGAAGCTTGTCTCATATTTTCAGTGTGGAATGTAGTCATGCTACAAAGGGTTCTAATAATTTTGGAGCTGACCGGATTGGAGAGGCTTACCCATGCTCCTTTTGGTCCAGAGGAGAGATTTGGGAGCAGCTTGAGAGGTTGTGATCAGAAACAGAGTGTGGACATTAATGAGTTCAGCTCGTTATGAGGTGCAGAGAGGATGCGTGTGCCGTCTGCTCGCCTACCCACCCGAGAGGAGCTGAAAATAGATCCACCTGCACATGTCGTGTCTCTCTCTTTACTTTATTTTTCTTTGACACGCAGTCTCTCTCTCTCTCTCTCTCTCTCTCTCTCTCACACACACACACACCTACATCATCTGAGCAGCCATTGAGCTTCTTATGACCAGTCTGGCATTCTCTCCATATAACACTGGACAAACATTCCTAATGGCTACAAATTAAATGAAACTGGTTGTGAATACAGTGAAACATGGATCTTCATAGTATTTATCCCATGGGAGTTTGAATGAAAGATGGGCTAAATGTTTTAAAATGAATTTATTTTCCTATCCCTGTGTCTGCTTTGACTGACTAATCAAATCTCCTGTTAGGGACTATCCATCCATCCATCCATCCATTCATCCATCCTTTTATTCATCCATCATTTTATCCATCCATCCATCCATCCATCCATCCATTCATTCATTTATCCATCCATTTATCCATCTATCCATTTATACCTCCATTCAACATCCATCCATCCATCTATCCATCCATCCATCCATCCATCCATCCATCCATCCATACATCCATCCTTTGATCCATCCATCCATCTATCCTTTGATCCATCTGTCTATCCATTTATCTATCTATCCATCCATTTATACATCCCTACATCCGTTGATCCATCCATCCATCCATCTAGCACTTATGCTGCACAGGGTCACAGGGAGCCTGGAGTCTATCCCAAGGGTTTCGGTGCCAACCCATCACTCACTCTCTCACTCTCTCATCAATTTTGCCAAAATTGCCAGTTAACCTGCAACACATGTCTTTGGATTTGGGAGGAAAATAGAGAACCCAGAGAAAACTCCAGAGCACTGGGAGAGCATCTAGGCTCCATGAACACAAGGAAGAGGCAGGAATCAAGCCCTCAAACCCCCAAACCCAAGGGAATGAGGCAAGCACCCTACCGACCAATCCCCCCTACCCCCCTCCATTGTGGACTATTAATAACACTCTGTGATGCTTATGGTTTCAGTTAGTATTTCCAAAGCTCGCCTAGTTTTATTAACAAGATAAGAACCTGATAATCATCTTTCTTAGAGAGGTCCTTTCACTTTCTTTAATATCACAGTAAAATACAGGGTTAAATCTTGAAGTAGACTATAGATTTTTTTATATCATGTAAAATGCCACTTCTTAACTGCTGTGTATTTTTTTTTTTTTCAACACAGGTGGCTGTCAAAATAATAGACAAAACCCAGCTGAACCCCACAAGTCTGCAAAAGGTAAGTTTCGTCCAACATTTCAACCAAAAGGAAGAAAGATCTTTCTATTCATTAGCTCATTATTCGAATTAAACGTGCAATAGCATGACAGTTAAAGCATTTTTATAATATTGGGACTTCTGATGTACGATCACTGTCTCTGTGCTAAGCATCTGAAAAGTTCCTGCATTCCTGCTACCACATATTCCTCATAGTCCAGGTTGAAATGGTGCCTTTGCTTTTGTGCAGTTTATTCTGTTGCTTTAAGCTCATTGAGGCCGAGTTCAGTCTTACTTACGTCACCGTCTCTTACATTTCACTTTTGTGTATTCTCAGTGTGAATGTGCAGTTTTTTCGGAACCGCCACTTCCTGTTTAGCCGTGTATACTCCAGATAGTGAGTTACTACAAACAACAGTGCTCTAGTGTCACACTGATCTCTGCTGAAATCCAGAACTACATTTCCCATACACCAACAAACAACAAGGACAGTCACATGACCATGACAATCATGGTGCCTGAAAACAGCCCCCTGAATATTAAGAGACGATGTACATGGTCACATCCAGTCCTTTAAAAAGTTTAGAGCATTTGCACGTGATGTAACAAAGCCTTTATTTGTTCCATTTCCTTTTATTTCCTTTTGCCGTTGTGTCATTTATCCAAAGTTAGTTACAAAGAGAAAGAATCAAAGTGATATATAGAGTAGAGTTATACCATAGCGCTACAATGATTTTTAATTTAGTGCCAGAGGAGCAAAATGTACAGAGATGAGGTGTAAGAGCTAGTTTTTTGAAGGTTCTGCTGTCTGGATTCTACCACTCAGGGACAGACAGATCCGAGGAACAGTTAGAAAGTTCTGGAAAGGGAGCGTGAGTCGGAGCTGCCAGGCATCGGGTGTTAACTGATCGCAGGTTGCAGGAGGGAACATAAACCTCAAGGAGAGTGTTGAGGCAGGGGTGTGATGTTCCAGACAAGGTCTTGTGCATGAGCATCAAGGCCTTGAATTTGATGCAGTTGGCCACAGGAAGCCAGTGCAGGGACACACAGAGGGTCATTTTGGACTGATTGAAAATGAGGCATGTGAAATCATCTGAAAGGGATTGATGGTAGCTGCTGGGCTCACCAGACCTTTTCCGTAAGGACTATTGATTCTGATTTCTCTGCCCTGTTGGCTTATTTGACTAAACCCATCATCAAAACTATAATTATTATTAGATGAAAATGCAGTGTTTGTTTATACCAGTTCATCACACTACTGAAGCAGTAGCTTTATGTACAGCGAAAGGACAAAACCCTAAAAGGAAGCCTGAGCAAATTATGAATCAGATTTACTTCTACAGTTGTCCTCTGGCCAGGCAAGTACAGAAAACTGTGGTTGCTTTTTTTATATCTTAAATTTTACTTTTCAAGCCTGGTAAACTATCCAAGCTAACCCTTCGAGTATTATTTGCTTTTCTGAACACTATGCAATGTCCAAAATTTCAAGACCACCAAACCACAGTCAGATGCAATCTGTTGTTTTGTGAATGTAGCAGCATGCACGCTACACAAATGATCACATACAATCAACACACACTACACCCGAGATCCCCAGCAAAGCATGGATGAACCCCAAGTCCTGCTTTCTGAAAAATAATAAACATAAGAGCAGTTGGAGAGACGTTGACAGCTGCTGTTGACTGTTACTCTTGCCAATGACGCAAGAAAATATCAGCGCATCTGTGAAGGCTTGCAAACAGAAAAAATTGCAGCGCTGAGCCATGCAGATTATACGAGCGTTTGCTACAGGGGTTACAGCTTTATGTTTCCTTTCCACAGTTTGTTTGAGTTCCAGTTTATTTTGTGGATTTTTTGTTGGTGTTAAAAATCTCATTATTGGCTACATGAAACCATTTAACTCAAGGAGTCTCCAGTTTTTGGGCTAGGTGCATTTCTATAGCAAATGCTAACATCATTGTTAATTTGTCAGTCTATGTGACTGTTAATCAGATGTGTCCACATTGATGCATTGCTTCTTGGTGTTAATAGAACACATTAGGACTGTCTTTCCTTTCCTGTGAGATGTAATGCTGTAGTCTCATAATAATAAAATAAAAAGAAATAAAATAAAACTTTAATTTTTTACTTCTTTTTTTATTCCTTATATTTGTTAACCTAAGCGATCTTTGGAGAAGCAATTTCCTTCGGGATTAATAAAGTTTTATCTTATCTTAATAACAATTGTCTTTTCACAATGTCCTTTGTTTAGAAATGAATCTGTGAGCATTTTCATTAAAGTCAGAAACAGGAAGTTGGCTTGGCTGGGATTGCAGGATTGCAGTGCAAAAAAAAAAACTAATGTTATTTTTACCACCAACATGAGTTGGTGGTGTCTCAAAAGCATGGAGGAAATAAGTAGCAGCCTATATTGATTTCGATGATGCGATCGATTTTCACTCGTGCAGGCAACACGGTACATCGTCACAGCTGTTAATAAAGCTCACTGAAGATTAGCAAACTGAAGGTCATCTAAATGATCCAAGCTGCCTTATCTCCACCTCTAATCTTCATGTATAGTCACAAATCTCATGAAACAAATGAGGTGAAGCTGAAAAGTCAGAGACGCAGCAAACAATTGGCAACGCTGTGTAAGGCTCTATTAAGACAAGTCGAGGCTCATTATTCTCACTCCAGAATGCCATGTTGTCTGCGTGTGAGTCAGAGCTGACTATTGAGAGCATTGAATAGCAATGAATATTGTTCTCTCATCTGCTAGGCCCACACGTGCTCATCCTCATTTTACTGTTTCAACTCTGAGTCATGATTGAGTCTCTATAACCACAAAGACTGATAGACAATTCCAGAATAGTGAGCACTGTCAGTAGTGCAACTGACATGTTGATGCTGGTATTGTTTCCCTTCAGGACGTAGGATTCGGTTCGACTGCAGTGGAAACAATAACAATAACAGAGAATGTGAATGAAACAGAAATGGGATCTACACGTAAAAAAAGATGATTGAATTTACTTAATTCAGATAATCCGACTGAACACATATTGCTTTTTGGTGAAAGGAGGTTCTGTAATTTAAATCGGATCTTTTAGAACCATCTGATTTTAGGATCCGGTTATTTACAACCATATTACCCTGCGTTCACATTAGAAAGCTATACAAGATGCACGTCATTTGTCTGTTGTTGACGTGATCTCAGTCTCAGACGTCACGCCGACAAACCGGTAGCTGAACATCTGATTCAGAGTCGTCATCTGGTTGGTTGGACTCTACAGGATTTCTGAGGAGTTTCATAGTCGTCACCTGATTGGTTATGGCATGTTTAATGGTCTGCCTGGAAAAAACCATTGTGACACTCTACTTCCATCATGAAAAAAGGAAGTGACAACGAACGTGTATGGGGATCCATTAAATGCTGGATTCTCCAAATGATGCAAAGTTCAGGGTATCATTACTTTTTCATTTGCAGAACTGTTAAATGAATGATCTATGGTTGAGCTACATGGCAATCAGATGCTCTCTCTTGGCCAGTAAAAGCTGCTATGGAGTCCAGACCTTCTGCATTTAGGCTGAAGTTTAGGCTAGATGACACTAGTGGACATAAACATTTTTATTTTAATGAGAAACTGTAGTTGCTGAAATATGTCACCTTTACCATACACATTAAGCTAAGTTTTGATGTATGTATTACAAGACAGTGGCAGAGTAGAAAAGCAAGCTAACTCTATTAACTATATACTCTCACCAGAGGTACTAAAGAGCTCTGTTACTTCAAGTTTTATTTTTTTCATCATAAAATTTCTATGCGCATTTAAAATTTGAGGATAAAATTTGAGGATAATTAAAGATAAAATGAAGCGTACTCTAGTTTTTAAGATGAACCAGTAAATGGGAACAATTTGCAAGCGGGAAAGTTTGTGAGCAATGAACTGAGGATCTCTCCATATGATGAGTTAGAAAGAATAATTCGGTGCAATTAAATTCATCAATCATTTGGATTTGTCTTTTAATCATGTCATACTTTATTTGCAAAACATCTAAACTGTTAACTGTTAACAGTAACTTGTTTGTTTATTAATGACTTTCCATGTTATCGAGTGTTCCTATTTTGTGAATTATTCGCTATTACATTGTTTATTAAATTACTAAATTAGCTGAACACTGAGAGATTATTTTTAATGTATTGCTAATTAGTTAAATGGAATTTTAAGCACAGAAAATCCAGTTCAATGCATATACAGAGTACAGGACGAATTCCTGACCTACTCATTACTACAACCCTGTTGACAAAACCACTTCATCTACCACATACAGCCATGCTTCCTCTTCCGACTTCTCTTCAGTCCGATCCTCCTCCGCCACTTATGCCAGGTTAGCGAAAACAGAGACATCCAGGCGGTAATGCGTCGTGCTCTCTTCCATCTGCCCTTGACTCCCTTATTGATTTTCTATAACTTAAAACCCAGCAGTCTCTCGTGTGTGCTACGTTAAGATCCCTGCATTTTCTTTCCAGCTCAGTAAGCAATCTGTGCAAGCCACTACAAGATACTTCCCATACTTACTCGAGTTAGCCACTTTACAATTGCAGCGACAGTCTCTAAGCAGACATCTAACAAAAAAACCTCAGCTTTTCTGAAGGCGCCTGAGTCATGGCTTGCAGGTTTATTTTGAGGATATAAATAGGGCTAGGGAATAAAGAAGGTGATTTTTACTTGCGAGAGAGCGTTGCATTGACAGAACTGCTGTAAATATAGGCTTGATAATGCTGGTGGTAATATATGTGTGTGTGTTCAGGAGGTGTTATGTGGCATCTTCTAAATGTAATCTTCACAGTTACAGTATTTTAGGGTTGTGTGTGTGTGTGTGTGTGTGAGTGTGTGAGAAACAACAGTTGAATCCCTATATGTTGTGATACTGCCCCCACTACCTTGTATCCATGTACAGGATCTCAGTGTTAGTATCAAGTGAAGAAAACGGGATACCACAGTTAAGTTACCAAGAACAGGACATCCCTCTCCAGACAAGACTTATCCGGGAAGCTGATGAGAAATCTACAGCAAATGTACCGGTTACTTCCTGCATGTGAACACAATCTCTGGTATTCTTCTCAGGGTTGTATTTCCAGACCAAAGGCCATTTTCACAAAGAAACAAAAAGGAAAAAACTAACATCCAAGCCTACATTAATTAATCACCCCAAACAAATGTGGTACAATGTTTTCTGGTCTGATGAGGCCAAGGTTAATAAAAGTAAAAGGACATTTTTTCACAAAAACAAGACCCATGGTGAAGCACGGTGGTGGCAGCATCATCCTATCGAGTTGTTTTTCTTCAGTTGGGACTTGTATAGGGACTTGTATCA
>JAOTRN010000033.1:6049239-6063250 GCA_028566695.1 Bagroides melapterus
TCTCTCTCTCTCTCTCTCTCTCTCTCTCTCTCTCTCTCTCTCACACTCTCTCTCTCTCTCACTCTCTCTCTCTCTCTCTCTCTCTCTGTCTCCAGTTTAACAGAGGTATCAGGCAGCAGCACATCAGCCTCCGGTGCCACTTCAGCTCTGATGTCTACAAGACAGAGATACTTGAAATCGGTGTCTTCCTCAGGCGCCTCGTCCAAAACCACTCTGCCTCCTATAGAAGACAACAGCGAATACAAGGGAAGGTGAGCAGGAAGCCTGCGAACACACCGCGCCCTCGTGCCGCATGCTCATGCTTTGCTTTCACCCATTCTTGCCTGCAGCTGGCGCCATTTCTTACTTCTGTGAAGTATGAGTTTATTTATATCATGCAGATCCACTGATCACTGAAGTCACGTTACACTGTGTTTCACTTTAGTGATAGTCGGACATTAAAATGCACACTGTCCACACTGCGCTTTTTCTCTCTGTACATTCTCTCAGTCCAAGTGCCAGGCCTCCGTCCACCTCACCCTCCGATCACAGCATCAGCACTCCGGAGCGTAGTCATTTCCCCCGAGGGACATCCAGCCGGAGCACCTTCCACGGAGCACAGCTACACGAGCGCCGCAGCGCCACCTACAATGGCCCACCTGCCTCGCCAAACATGTGCCACGAAATAGGCAACCTCGCACCAGCACGCCGGGGAACATCCACTGGCATCATCAGCAAAATTACCTCCAAGTTCGCCCGCAGGTACGTGGTTCCGGCTGCATGACACGGTTAGTGTGATGACCCGTGGCTATCATAGTGCTCTTTCTCTTCACTTTTCACCCTCAGTACAGTAGAACAGTAAGGAATAAATCACTTGAGGCCTGTTATAGAAAATAATCAACTGTGAAGAATTAGTTATCTCTCCAAAGTTATTTATTTATATTGACTTAGTAATTATTTATTATATTATGTTATTATTATTATATAATTAATTACCTATATTTAATTAATTATTGTGACAGTGTGGCCCAAAGAAAAAATAGAGAAAAAGCACAGTGTCATATTGTTTGGTATTGTTTATCACACTAACTGTGTCACTCCAACAATACAGCAATTTCCCAATTTTTTAATTTTTTTTAAATCAGAAATGTAAAAGCCCCTCTAACTGAAGTGTTTCCTGTGGCAGAAAACGTACTGACCGTTACAAAGTACTGACACTGGACATTAATTCATATATTTATTACATCATTAAGTGGTGTATCCACCAGAGTCAGAGAATCAGCTGTTACTATAGAAACAATAATGTACTATAACAAAGGAATTAGTCAAAACAATCAAACAGCCAATCAGATTTGAGAATTCAGTAGCAATGCGTAAAACAAGATGAAAACTATGTCTCTGGTTGTTGTATGCACAGAAAAATACTTAGTGGGAAAAATTTTCAAGACTTAATTTTGTTAGTATTTGTTTCTTGGTTCTTGGCTAAGAAAAAAAACATTCCTGTTTTATCCATAGCTTTTCTGCTTCCCATCCTGGGAGGAACTGTGGCTTGGTAGCTTGGTGGTTAGCATGTTTGCACCTCCAGTATTCCCAAATTTGCTCTGTGTGTGTAGTTTGTGGAGTTTTGGGTTTTATTGGGATTTCCTCAAGGCATTCTTGTTTCCTTTTGAAAACCCTAAGACTTCATGAAGCGGAATCCAAATGGAGCAGGTATTTCTCCAGATGCCCCAGGATCCTAGCAGGGGTGACACAGCTGGAGTTGGAGTGATTTCGGGATGACTCTTAATCCAGTGTCACCCTAATGAGTTTGAGGTTCACTTTTGAGTCTGGTTCCTCTCAAGGTTTCTTCCTCTTTCATCTAAGGGAGTTTTTCCTTGCCACTGTCGCCAGAGTCACCTCAGGCTTGCTCAATGGGGATAAATACAAACACACTAAATAAATAGCTATTATTCTTGATTTACAAATTTTTGTATAATTTTTGAGTATTTTGTTACAACTGTTTTTATGCTTATGTTCTGTAAAGCTGTCCAAATGTCCATTGTTAAAAGCGCTATACAATAAAATTGAATTGAATTGAATTTCCTCCATCAATCCAGAGGTATGCATTGCAGGCTAATTGACATCTCTAAATTGTCTGTAGTGTGTAAATGTCTCATGTGTGTGATTGTGCCCTGTGAGACTGGCGTCATGTCCAGGGTGTCCTCTGCCTTGTACATTGAGTCTCCTGGGATAGACGAGACACAGCATAACAAGATACACTCGACTTAAATAACAAGAAAAACAAATGTCTTCTAATCCATCGCTAACAGGTTAGCACACATCATCCATAATGAGACACTCAACCTGAACAGTTTTATTGTAGCTGTGTTATTGCAGGGTTTCAATATATTGAGCCTAACCCCTGAATAGCTGACAACTTAACAACAACAGGGGTTTAGATCATTTCAAGCCATGAGCATACCCACTTCTGTGATTGGAGTTGAGTACAGAACTCTTTTGCTCTCAGTATTGTTTAGTATTGTACTCTTCTACGGGTTCTCCTTGGATCCGGGTCCAACTTTTAAATATTAGACGTCCGGATCTGGTCTACGTAGCACATTTACGGGTCTCCTTGGGCTTGGTTCCAAAAAACCTCTACTTCAAAGCACTGTTGTATGTCGCTCTGGATAACGGCATCTGCCAAATGCTGTAAATGTAAAACTATGTAAAAACATTTGTGATTTAGTGATTTATTTATTTTTGCTTTTCTTTTCTTCTTTTTAGGGTTCCAAGTGAAGCGGAGGCAAGTGGCAAGTTAGAGTCGCCAAGGTGAGGTTCTTGGACATGCTTTTTGTACAGGTTTTAGAAGTATCCTGGAGATTCTTTCTCACTAATATTCTCATTTTTTTCTGACAGGAGCACTTTGGGAGAATCAAAAGAAGAGACCCGCGACTCAAAGCCACGCTCACTGCGATTCACGTGGAGCATGAAGACGACGTCTTCCATGGAGCCCGGCGACATGATGCGCGAGATCCGCAAAGTTCTAGACGACAATGGTTGTGACTACGAGCAGCGCGAGCGCTTCCTGCTTTTCTGTGTGCATGGCGATGCTCGCCATGACAACTTGGTCCAGTGGGAGATGGAGGTTTGCAAGCTGCCACGCCTCTCGCTCAATGGTGTGCGCTTCAAACGCATTTCAGGCACCTCCATCGCCTTCAAGAACATCGCCTGCAAAATTGCTGATGAGCTGAAGCTCTGACAGAGCCACAGAAAGGAAACCCTGCGGCTCGATGTGGGCTTGCAGCGGTAAGTCTGGATCACGTTTGGCTAGAGCCGAGGTGCTGCCTTAACAGAATGTGAGGTGCTCATCCTGTAAGTCTTGCTTTTCCATGAACTTTTATCACCTTCACATCAGATCCCCGATCGGTGAGGTTACGTTGATGCTGATGGAATTGTGTTCGTGCTGGTCCTGGGAAAACTTTTTGCTGTAGCTCAATTCGGTTTCATTTGATAATGAAAGCAGCTTTACTGAAATAGAACAATTCAGGGTATAAATTAAAAATGGATAAATTTTCCTTAATGAGCAAGCCAGAGGTGACATATGAGTAAAAACTTGGACAGGAACCAGATTCAGAAATGGAAGCCATCCTCATCATTGTGACACCAAATTAGAAATAATTTATTAAATGGTCCAAAAGTACAATTGTATAACCAGGAACTTTAACAGCCAATACAGAAAAAAGGAGATTGTTCTGCAACCTACTTTGACACCACAACCTAAACCATAAATACACTGTGTTTTACCAAAACAGCATAGAAATATTTTATTTACTTTTGAATCCTGACTTGAATATCTTCCTGCAAACGTCATGTTGGACACAATGGTTAAAAAAAACATCAGTTTGCCTCAAGGTTTCTAAAATTCTGCAAGTTAAGTATGTTAAGTATTCCTCAGACAGTTCAGTTTTTACTCTCCTGTACTACATAATCCTTAACAACATTTTTTTAAAATGCTAAAACTTGTGGTGAGGAAAGAAACCTGTTCGGTTCATGAAAACTTCACCAAGTGAACAGCTTTCCCAGGCCACCTCACACATACAGTGCCTTGCAGAAGTGTTCCCTCTGCTTAACATTTCCACATCCATGTAGTGTTAGAACTTTGTATTGAAATTAACTTTATTTGGATTTATTAAATTATTTAACCCAAAAATGCATTTGTTAGTTGCATAAGTATTCACCCCATTGAGTAGCACCACAGCCTTCTGGGATTAGGGCTCTGTTCGAATGTGACAAGAAAAATTCATAATCAAACTGTAATTAGTCCATTCGGAGATTAATGCGTAGGCTAACACAACAGACTGCTTTTCATTTTGTTGTTTAGCATCTGATCAGCAGTGGGTGCCCTAAACGTTTTGAATGTCCTCTTGACCTATCAGTAAATTAAGCTAATGATAAAAAAAATGGAACGTAACAGCAGGCAGTGGAACTCACAACTTTTAGGCTCACCTGTTGACTTAGCAACCAAATGAAGTAGCAGAAAGAAAGACAGACACACAGTACATCTGTATAATAATAATCATTTGTATTTACTAATATTGTAAATAAGAGTTCCATTGAAGTTGCTCGATTGGTTTTCCTAGCAATCAATATCAGAGTTGAAGTCTTATCGCTATTCTTTTGGTTTAGATGCAGGCTAGACTTCCTGCTGTCTGTGAGTTCAGGTGTTTGAGTCATGAAGGCGTTTTCAGCATAACGATAGGGCAGAAATAATTTAGCTGGCTGTGGGAATTTTACTGAATAAAATGTGCATTGAATTGTAAGTCTACACAGGTGAAAACACCTTCTAATTTTGAGAGGTGATATTAGAATGTATTGATTTTTCAAAAAAAAAAAAAATAAATGACAGCCCTATCCTGAGATCTTTGACCAGGGTTCTGTCCAGTTGGTTGGAGATCAGTTTATGGAAATTTTCTTGACATAGCTTCTCTATCTGTTTGAAGTCATGGAGTTGTGTTGAGCCACTCCAGTGTATCTGTTCCAATCTCAAGTCTCTCGCAGACTGAAACAGGTTTTTCTCTAATTGCAGTCATTTCTTGCAATTGACCATTTTCCTGTCCCTGCTGAGGAAAAGTCCCTGCCACATCATCAGGCTATCATGCTACCACTACCATGCTTTACTGGGTTGATGGTGTTCTCAGGGCGGTGAACAGTGTCAGGCATCTTACCACCGCAAAGATAGCGCTTTGGGGCAAAATGTCTTCATTAGAACAGAGAACCGTTTTCTTCTTACATGTAGGTAAGTTTTTTTATAACCCTCTTTTCAACATTTTGTGGAGCCCTGAAGGTTTATCCTGTGAAGAGAATTACTTATGCTCTCAACTTTTATGTATTTATTCATAAATAATTTTATACCCTATGTTGTGGTTTGGAAAAGATCAAGGCGGTTGACACGTATGCAAGGCACTGTATGAGTGTTACGCTCTGTCAGCAGAGTTTGTAGGTTTATGTAGACACCTTTAAGGGAACGGGGTGTATTGCTTTAAGTGTAGAAATCCGTTAACATTAAGGCCAGTATGGTGTACATGAAAAACTCATTTACAAAAGTTCAAAATTTGTATCCTCCTACGTCATAGCATAACCAAAAATGCCAACATTGCTACACATTAATGAAAGCTAATGAACGCCAGTTAGTATTATGCAAGTTCTCTCGTGCTACTTTATAAGCTTTTCATTGTTATTAGGCAAATTCGCATTTTGACTGCAGGTACATTCTTAAACTTTTATCCACGTGTACTAACGGAATAATCTGCTCCATGTTTAACAGCCATTTTAAACATTTTATCTGTTGACCGAGCTACCAAATAACCAGAACGGATTTTCAAAATGTACAGTTTAGTACATAGAGAGACACGGCTATTTATCAAAGACTGTATTATACGAATATGCATACGTCGTCCTGCAGGTGTGGTGTGAATGTTTTGATTGTTGTACAGGATAACGTTTGGGTACATTTTTTTACTACGTTAACAAGCCATGGAAGAGACAACCGGGGACTTCATAACATGGACTTGTTGCACTAAGTATTACATTGAGTGGTACAAACCCTCTAATTGCACAACCTGACACTGGAGAACTAGCGAGAGCTGAAGAAAACATTCGGAACATGTGATCGTACGGTTCATTTTCTTTTGTTCTTTCGTGTTGAATATAACTTAGCCTTTCTTCTATTTATTCCATCACACTATGCCCGCTATGTTCTGCTTTGTATTAGAGGCATTTAGTGTTTGATAAACCAATAATGAGAAAGGAATTCTATTTTCTTTTTAGTTTTGTTTTATGGCTATGCATTGCCACATGCAATAGTGTAATTTATGTCGGATATTCAGGTTTTGCCACAGATAAAGTTAGAGAGGAAAAAAAAAGAGAAATGTTTGAAATTAAATAGAAAGCAAAAAAAGATTGTACTGTTGTTAAGGGATACAGTTGAATATGATGCCTCATAAATCTAGTAAATAATGCATCGATTTGATCACATCTCTTATGGAACTGTGACCAGAACAGTTGTATGTGGATACCGTATCTGTGCCTCATCGACGGTTTGAAATACAGAAACACATAAAAACAGTCTTTGTGTTCTTGCAGCGAGGCACATGCTGGTTTGCAACTAAAAATCCGAAGTGTTAAAAAATACATTCTGGCATTTGTACGTGCACGGCTCTTGTTTAGGACCATCTGATTCCATTTCACTAGTGCACAATATTAAACTTACTTGAATTAAACGCAATATGAAAGTGTGTTCGTGACCATTTTTACTGTACGTAAATGTTCCTTGTATGTTAGTAGCTGTTGCTGAGGTCCAACTACTGGAAAAAAAAAAGGTCAGGCCTCATAAAGGTTTGTTTTAAAAACTGAAGCTTCTTATTTTTGGACATAAACTAGACACAAAATGAGAAGAACACACACATAACACTGTTATCTAATAATATAGTACAGAATATACAGAAAGCGTGCATAAGGGTTGTTGAATGTAGCCCCCTACTGTTTTGTGATGTATTATTATCTGTGAAAATAAGAGATTCCTGCTACACAACAGCAGATGCAGCCCCCTGTTGAGGCAGTTTGGCAAATGCGTTGCTCTGGGCAACATGAAATGAGCTGGAATCCTTCAAAAACATTCAGGCCAGAGCATGGAGCCTTCATGAACTTGTCCTACCCTGCCAGTGAATCATGGCAACAAAGCCAGTATTGTATGTGCTGATTAACACATGACTATCCAAGGAATGGCAGGCAACGTTTCAGAGACACAGGAAAACGTTCAGACTTTCCAACACACAGGAGTTCAAAGCAGACCCTGTGCGTCCAGACACCCGAAGAGACCGGACAACAAGGAAAGAGGAACAAGGATAAAGCAAAAAACGTACACAGCCTTTTAAAACAAGACATGCATGACTACTAATCACTCCCCAGTACCATGCTGGCTATCATTCTTATTTCACAAAGGGAAATGAAAACCACAAGTAATGTGATTTATATTTTTATTTCAATTTAAAACCATGGCTTCAGTTTTGACCTTTGGTTTCCAAACAATGCAGGCAGAACGAATTGAATGAACATGTGTGTGACAAATGATTGTTGGTCCAAATAGAGCAATACCATGATATTATGGTCTGTTAAAAATTCTAAATCACATAACTGTTACTGGCGTTAATTATTAAAACAGTGTCTTTAGTTGCGTTTACAGATCATACAAACCAACATCAATAAAAATGATTTCAAAATCCTATCAAATTCTTTTGCTGGTTTGGCCCCACGTCTTACAAAAGCATAATACATATTCAGTTTACAAATGGAAAGCAGGGATAAAATGTAAACATAGAATTTAGCGTATTTACTTGTTTCAAACATAATAAATAGAATAGAATTGAAGATTTATTTTCAGTAGCTGTGTTTACAATAATCACCAAAATCTGAAATCTTTTAGTTACGATAACGAAACACTCAGTGAAGTGTTAGAGCATGGCTTGGCTGAACAGTATGGATTTCAAGCGATGGTGGACACCTACCTAAAGGTATTGGCATGCATGTGTGCTACCCCTGTGGTCCGTTCTCAAGCTGGGAAGCATCACTGAATTCTCAGCATCTTCTCTGAATTTACCCACAAAGTGGAAAGTATCACTGGTTTATCAGTAACTCCCTCACCCTCCCTATTCCCTATTCAATCACTTAAGTCAAGAATCAAGTGTTCGTATATGCGTGTTTGCCCCTTAAAACTGGAAGCCAGGAGGAACTCTCGATTATCAATGGACACCAACGAGAAGGCTCGTGGGGCCTGGATGTTGAGCTCTTGGAAGTGAATGAACTGGCTTTTCTTGGCATCCCAGCGGTACACCTGAGTGAAGGAGTAGTCGCTGCCCAGGATAGCATACTGCCAGTCCGCTACCGTGAACGGCTGGAAGACCATGGAGCCTCGTGACGGCACGCTCTGGACCTCTTCGAACATGGTGCCGTCCCATTTCATCACCTTGGAGTCGCCAATGAAGCGTGTTAGGCACACGTAGAGCTCAGCCTTCACTTGAAAGTGCTTCACGGCATAGACATCCTCCATCTCTGGTATGTCAGTACGCCTCTCAAACAGCTTGGTGCTCCTGTTCCACTGGTAGATGACAGGCCGTTGCGAGCTGCTGGATAATATCAGGTGCGGCTTTCCAGAAATTTCCAGATATTCTACATCCGTGTCACGGTACCACGGGTGCAGCGACTGGTGAGAGTAAAAGCCGTTGCCGTTCCACTTGTACACGGTGGTAGAACCAGCTTTGGAGCTGTCGGCAATGACAAAGAAGGATTCTCCGTCCAAGCGAAACACCTCCACGTCGTTAGGCTTGCGGATTTTTAGGATGTCAATATCTTGGAGCTTGATGAACTTGTTGGCGGAAATGTCGCGCTTGTAGATGTGGGAGCCACCAAAGAGCTGAGCCACTATGACAAACAGCTGCTCGTCGATCACCAGAGGTTTGCAAATAACAGTGGAGGTACCTGTTAGAAAAAGAAGCAGTAGTCGTAACTTCTCACCATCATTTTGTGTGTAAGCCAGTGCTTATTTTAAAGAATCATCTATTATATATGATACATTTATTAAATAAGACATAGTTGGATAATTTGGCTGTAAAGCACATACTTGTTATATTGTCAAAATTCCGAAATTCCATTTGAACATGATCCCATTCCATGAAGCTACATCTTCCGATGAAAGGCTGGGCAAACACCACATACTGGTCACCACCGAAAATAAAGGTCTCCACTGAAATGGACTGGAACTCGAGAGACTTCAGCAATGAAAAATCTTCAACAAAAGGCAAGGTTAATGTTGTAATAAAAATCTTAATTCATGGGAAACATATTTAACGACTACTAACACAACACGTAAAACCATATACACTGACCAGTAGTTATGCAATCAAATGACTGTGGAGTAAGATCGTTGATTTTCTTTCCTTGATAGGCTGAAGGGCTGTTGCAGTATATCTGGTCTACTGTGGCATTTGTGTGGTAAATCCAGTCCACCAGCCACTTCAGTTTGCAGTCGCAGGTGAACAGATTTCCACGCAAATCACTGGAGAGCACACAAAAGTAAGCAGTCTCATCATCAGCTCATCCAGTAAAGGTCTTGTCCTGAGCATAGCTGAATGTTCAATTCAATACATACACTTTTGTCAAGGTGTCCACTCCTTTAAAGAGATCTTTTGGAAGAGACTCCAGATTGTTGAAGGCAAGGCTCCTGTGGGGAGATTTTTACATATATTAATTAATTTGTTAAAGTAATGCATTTGTTATAGAAGTAAATAGGACTGAATGGTAAGGTGGTTCACCTCGATAATGAAAATTCCATTTAAGTGTATACATATTGTTGCACCATTCCACCTGTCTTTATTCATTATCTGTTTCAGTATGTTAGTCATCAGACTAAATGATCTGAAATCAGCTCATCAGACCAGAGATCAGCTACAGGGCTAGAGACATTAGCTAATAAGGGGAATCAGGTTTTCAAAGAACTGACAACATATTTTGTATTTTTAAAAAAGAATATACAGAAAAGTATGCATATGTTCCAGCTTGAAGTCTTAGCATCCACGGTGCCTATTAGAAATGGTAGTCTCAGCCGCTACGAAACAAAACATAACCACTTAAGATTGCTGTCCTGTTCGTAGATACAAACTTAACATTACTAGTAAAGCAATACATCTAACTGTACAGACAGTCATGATATTTTAAGGAATGTTATGTAATCATGAGCTTTTTTTTATAGAGTTGTTGATAGGATGATAGAGCATGACCCGACTTCCCCACGCTTATTGTTAAAAACATTCAACAATGAGGCCTTTGCTGTCCAACTGGATCAAGTTTCAAACTTCCACTGAATTATTACTGGATAATTACAGCCACATGTTGGATCATTGTGCAGTTAATCAATGTTGCCTCTGTTCTTTTAGACTTCTGAGCTTAACAGGCAGTTGGGATACTTTGGGTCGTGCTATAAAATGCTACAGACCAAATCGGACAGGAGGGGCATCTTTTTATGAACCCACACACGCTGCTTCTCAGCCAGCTGTTTGTCTTACAGCTGGCTGTTATAACAGGTCATACTGTTATAACAGGTCATAAACAGTCCAAGTTCTTTCTGATCCCTGATTAAATCCAGAAAGTCAAAACTGCAAGGTACACAAGTCTCCACAGTCACCTCAGGCTTGCTCAATGAGGATAAATACAAACACATTTAAATATATATCTATTAATCATTCATGTTTTGTAAGTTGTGTATTTCCTAATATAATAGTAAACTTTGTGTTGTGTTCATATTTTGTGGAGCTGCTCTGAGACAATGTCCATTGTTAAAAGCGCTACACAAATAAATATGAAAAATCTGAATATACTGTAGAGCAGTCTCGGTACTGATGGCTCAGAAAGTGTTATATATATATTTTTTTCCGTAACAGCACACTTCAGAAACGTTTCTGAGTTGAGGGAAGTCAGGTTCGTGTTTTAATGCAGTCATTCTAATCTATTTTGACAGCAACAATTTACACCTGGACTTGTAATGAAGATGCTATGCATAAATAGATTAAATGCTTTGTGTTGCCATGGTGTCCTGTTCCGTGAGAAGCTTTTATAGTTCTAACGTTTGTGTAAGGTTTTGAGATGAGGAAAACTTTATTAAGTTTTGAGATGGAAAGAGAAAGATAAAAAGAGAGAGAGAGAGAGAGAGAGAGAGAGAGACCACAACATCCCAGCATCCTATTAGATACATATTAGTTCAAATGGATTGCTAATGGTGAGATGAAAGTGCATTTGCTTACTAATGACTGTGTTGTGGCACTAAAAATATCTGCTGGTTTCAGGAATTCATTAAGAAATATCTAGTAAAAATCACAGTTACACAAATGATTGCAATATAACTGGTTTGGTTTTTATTTGGAATTTTGCTGTACATTAAACTTGAAGAGAAGTTGTATTTCCTGAATTTAGTTGGCAAAACATTCCATATATTAGAAGACTATACTACCATTAATCTTAAAGATGCTGGTTTTAACTTTCTTAGGTTATTATTATTATTATTATTATTATTACAGCACAGAATCCTGTGATTGTGATTATAAGGAGTGATCAGGGTGCATTTGGTGCCACAACTCAATAACCTTAAAGTCGTGTTAAATCAGTGATATTTAATGTCAAGTCCATTCAAGTTGTAAAGGAAACTGCTACAACGTGGCTTCCCAGAACTAGAGTAGGACGTCATTGTCAGAACTGTTAAGAACATTTAAATGACTCAGATGATGATTGCTTCAAACTGTTTTTTGTGAAGCAGTCCAGACTGAGCTGCCTGTCCTGAGCCGATCTCCTCACCCCATCCCCACTGAACACAAGGAACATTCTGGGACTATTTCAATTCACTTGAGACCCTGATCACATGAATGTCCTCTCTCTTGCAGGAAATCTATTGAATAATGAATAAAGAGATTTTTTTTTTTTTGGAAAAGCTGCAATTCTTTCTGAGGGCCAGAAAACAACCTAATCTGCTAGTGCTTTCACTTGTTGACAGGCTGAGAGAATAAAACAGCCTTGGTGCGATTGCAACACTCAGTAACACCTTGGGAAGCATTAAACGCCTTGTTTTTTTGGGCCTTAAAATGCAAACTGACCACAGAATTGATCTCAAACCTTCTCAGGAAAGAATTAAGCACTCCTCATAGCTGTTTCTGAAAATAAAACCACCAAATTATCTTCAAAGGAAATATAATGAGCTCACAGTTACTGAGTACTACATAGAAATTTCAATACTCACAAGTGTATTAAGGACTTAAGACCTCGGAAGGCAAAAGGTGATATCGACTTGATCTGATTATTTTCAATAAACCTGTAAAAGAAGAAGCAGACGAAACAGAACCTCGCTGGACATTTTGGATATCAGGATACAAAACATTCATCCCACTGAATATTTGATAAAGGTTATTTACATCACAGCCAGTGAACACTTACAGGTATTCCAAATGTGGAAGACCAAGGAAGGCATCCTCGCTGATAGACTCAAACGCGTTAGCTGTGAAAAGTCTTACACAAAGGGAAAAGACAAACATTATTATTGATTCAACATGGCCTTCTTCACGAGCTTTAAACCTCCCATGTGAAAGCCTCCCTAGCTGAGCATTTCAAAATTCTCTATTAACTACAAGTTTGTTATATCAAATTACAGGACTGTCCTGTCACTGAGCCACAAGACCTTTAACCCACAGCTGTTTGATATTTGATGCTTGTAATTTGTTTAGATGCTGTACAATCTTTTACCAAGTTAATTTATTGTAAATGGTTCTCAGGTTTTTATCAGGGCAACAGTAGATATTAGATAGCCAGTTTTTGGGGTCTTGTTTTTGTTCACCAACACAAATTGTGTAAAGGGCTTTTAGTTTTAATGAATAATTATAGTAAACAGATTTTTTTTTTCATTGTCTGGCACTTATCTGTTCTATTCTCAGGTCATGGGAAGCCTGTGACTATCTCAGGCATCATTGGGCATTAAGGCAGGATACACCCTGTACAGAGTGCCAACCTTTTGCAGGGCACACACACTCTCATGCACTCTCATTCATTTAGAGATGCCAGTCATCCTACAATGCATTTCTTTGGACCAGGGGAGGAAACCGGAGTACCCGAGGAAGCCCATGAGGCACAGGGAGAACATGCAAACACACCCACACACATATGGTGGAGGCGGGAATCGAACCCCCAACGCTGGAGGTGTGAGGCAAATGTGCTAACCTCCGAAGCACCGTGCCCCCCGTAAACAGATATGATTGTTTAATAATCCAAAATAATCCAAAACAGATTTCAGTTTAAAAAAAAACCTCAGTATTGTGCCCAAGTTACTAGTATTTTAAGTTATATAATCAGAACTAGAAAATAGGACATTAGATCTGTAAACTGTAAAGTACTCATAAGTAACTTATTACAGCTCTTCATCATAACCGATATACTAACATTCTCAACACACTACACAGCATCACCCCAGTGACAAAAAGAGGTATAGGTTAGAGTTTAGCTTTTTTTTTTTGAGAGGGAGAGAGAAAGAGAGATATTCGCGTTATAAGGTAAATTAAAATTTATGTTGAAAATGTTATAATGTCTGTAATATAGGAATGAAAGAGAATGCTTGAGGGGCTTTGCTTTTTTATTTTTTATTTATTTATTTTTTTTATATACTTTCACATGTAGAGGTCCCTGCTGCAACATGGCGACTGTTCTATAGCATTCTACTATTTGGCTACTAATTACATAACATTGAACATACTTTAAGAATGTTTTTACTTGAATTGCACATTATTATTATTATTATTATTATTATTATTATTATTATTATTATATCGTCATCATCATCATTAGTAGCAGTAGTATTAAGATTATTGATCTTACAGGAGGTGGAGTGCTGGGGTGTGAATGAAGCTCTCCTTGGGGATTTCGCTGAAGCTGGACTTCACGAAGGATCTTAATAAATAAATAAATAAAT
>JAOTRN010000033.1:6154084-6170884 GCA_028566695.1 Bagroides melapterus
AGGATTTAAATGTCAGTATGTGGATAGCCAGGAATAATTGTTTACTACCAATTACCAATTATTTAACAATTAAAGTATAAGCAGGGTGAAAAGGTAAACAAAAAACACAGGATTCTGTTTACAATGAAAAGATATTTTATTACTTGAAGCAGAAACGAAGTCAGTTGGGCTTATGTCATCAGTTAATCAGTGACTGTAATGAAAATATGTAAAGAAAGTTCTACATCTTCACACTCTCATGCTGTGAATTCTTTAGATTATTTACATGGGAAATTACAAAACTAGTTGACTTACTTCTGTGCGCAATGAAAGTGTCATGTGATCTCTAAATGAAATGTGCAACATGTTTCTGGAAAAGTCTTCAATAAAAATATATTGAATATGAACAGTGAATAATTAGCACAGCCCAATTACAAAAAAAAAAAAATCTAAAGATGACACAGCCATATTTCCTGGCCAGTGCTGGTGGTGGTGTTTACGGACAATTGATGAGACATTTGAAATTTGATAAACTTGTGGGAGAAGCTTCCCTGTTGTGTCCATGATAGATATACTTTGTAATTCATAGGGTAAACAATTAACGCTACCAAATACAAGAAAGATACTAGGTCAAGAGAAGTGAATATTCATTCAGGCCACTGTTTTTAAGCATGCCAATGTAAATGAGGAGCCCTGATTTCCTGGACCTATATCAGGTCTAACTGGCTCTTATGAAAGAATGAGGATGTGTCTGGGCAGAATATTTAAAAAAAATGTTTTACCCTACCTGAAATCGTTAGATCAAATCTTTGGCAATATGCTAACCTGCACATGACTTCGGGTGCATATGTTGGAGGGGGTATTTACAGTTTCTGAATAATTATCTAGGATTTAGTTATCAAATGAGATTTCTAGCAAAAAAAACCTTGACTCTTTATGGAGCACATCATATTTGAGTTTCTCCAGATATGTTTACCTCCAAAAGTATTGGAACGAAACAGCAAGACCGGTTCTTTTGTTTTTGCTCTCCATTGCAGTCATTTGGGTTTGAGATCAAATGATAAATGTCACGATGTGGTATGTATGTCAGAGTTTCAGCTTTTATTTCCTGATCTTTACATCTAGATGTGTTAAGGGACTTTGAACCTGCCAGATTTTGTTTGAACCCACCAATTTTTCAAGAAACAAAAATTGTGACTGATGGTTGTTTCTTGTTGCTCAGCTTTGTCGTGTTATATTGATTTGCTGCTTAACTCTTGCCTTTGAGCTCTGGCTTTCACCCGTGAAGACCATGTTTACTGTTATAGAGAATAGAGGAACATGAATTCCAGACGGACGTCAAAGTGAGAAAAGCAAGTCATTGAAGAGGGTAGCTCCATCTGAGCCACTGTACAAACATTGGGCATAAACATTCTGAAGAAGAAACAAATGACTGGTGTACTAACAACCAAAAATCAAAACGGTTGTTCAAACATTGTGAGAGCTATGAAAGAATACTCCAAAAACAACACGCAAGCAATTAATATCAGTAAGAATTTATAACGATTCAAAGAAGCACAGAAATAGAAATGAGCCACAAAAATATTTGAAACAAGATAAGTAATAGTAAGGAAAAAATGTGGAGAAAGCTCCTCATGATCCAAAATCTCATCTGTGAACCACATTTGAAGTAGTATCATGGCTTGGGGTTGCATGGATACTTCTGGAAAGGGATCACTTATCTGTTGAGGAGAAATGCATCCAGGAGCTTCATCATGCAGCAAAACACAAACTCTTGAAAAGGAATTCATCCAGGGGGAAGTGGAAGGGTGTGGGTTGGTCAAGTCAATCACCAAAACATAACCCAGTGGAGCAGCATTTAACCTTCTGAAGCAAACAATAGCTGAAAGAAGTGTGGTACAAGTTTGATGATGTCAGGGGGTTGTTTAACACATGTAGATATAACTTTCAGCAATATCCAATCAGTTATTTTCTGTTCCAATAATTTTCAGATGGGACTGTTCTGGATTTCAAACTGTCCTTGTTTTTGAATAGATATGGAAGGAAAATCAAAATGACCACTGGATTTTTATTTCTATTAACATGATTTACTCACAGGGCGACCATTGGATTTTGCACATTTTCTGATCTGGGGCATTTAGGTTAGGAGCTTTCCTCAAGGACCCTGGCATGGCTCTCATTTATTCCACTGTTCACTGACTCTGGTCCTGTTCACCTTCATTAAATGTGTGACTTGTTTTCCAGCATCTGGCTATAGCATGCCATTGGTCTCAGAGAGCCGCGGTGATTGGTGATATAGTGCAGGTGTACAGTGGCAGCCATGGGCGCACCATCGTCTTCTGTGAGACCAAGAAGGAAGCACATGAGCTGTCCATGAACACCTCCATCAAACAGGTTTGCCGCCTGGACTTTTACAATTTGCTAATGAAGGCACAATTAATAAACACAAGTGATCGATCATTAAACTAGCCATTAGTGATGAGAATTGCAACATGATTATATAGTTCTGAATTTAGTGCATCATTCAAATGTGTCAGCATGTCAGTTATGTGGTCTTAAGACTATTATTTTTCCTGTCCAGAGTGCACAATCTTTACACGGAGACATTCCTCAGAAACAACGCGAGCTCACACTGAAGGGCTTCAGGAACGGCACCTTCGAGGTCCTGGTGGCCACAAACGTAGCTGCACGAGGCCTCGACATCCCAGAAGTTGATTTGGTTGTACAGTGTTCTCCTCCAAAGGTTCATAAATCTCAGCTTTTTAACCTACATTTTTGCTTATTTACTAAAACTCAAGCTGCACAGTTTCAGGGTAATACTCTGAATTTCAGATGACTGATGACATGTTTAGGCTTCTGATGGGGTTTTATTGATGGGGTTGAAATGTGTTTATAAGATTTTTATTTTTTGTTTTCATACTTTCAACTGTGTTCAAAGTTTCTTTTGATTTCAGGACGTTGAGTCATATATTCACCGCTCTGGGCGAACTGGCAGAGCTGGTAGAACTGGCATCTGCATCTGTTTCTACCAGCGGAAAGAAGAAGACCAACTGCGATATGTGGAGCAGAAAGCTGTGAGTCTCTGACAAACCTGCACTCTCGCTCCGCGCTCATAATCATCTTATCATATGCGGTATTCATTTGACGTCATTCTGTTCTGTTTTTTGTTTTATCCAACAGGGTATTACTTTCAAGCGTGTCGGCGTTCCAACTGCTAACGACATCGTCAAATCTTCCAGTAAAGATGCAGTCAGGTGATTTCCTGCTTAATTTAATAACAACTCCAGTCCAGGAGCCTCACTCCTAAACAGTGTAGAAGCACAGAAACTTTTAACAATTGATAGTAGAATACGTGTCATGTCACATGAGCATGAAGGTGTGTAAGACCAACGATATGTAGGATGAGCAGCCTTGTTGATTTAACACCACCAGAAAATTCAAGGTCTTTCTTTGTCTTTCTCTCTCCTTCTTTCTTTTTTTCCCTTCTTTCACTCTTTCTTTCACACTTACTTTCTTTCTGTCTCTCTTTCTCTCACTCTTGCACTCATGCTCGCTCTCTCTTTCTGTCTGTCTGTCTCTTTGTCTCTCTCTCTCTCTCTGTCTGTCTCTCGCGCTCTCTCTCTCTCTCTCTCTCTGTCTCTCTCTCTCTCTCTCTGTCTCTCTCTCTTTAATAACCTTCTTGCCGCACGAGAAGGTTATTGCTGAACCTTTGAACCTGTTGAACCTTCTTGCTGTTTATTCAGATTAACACTGCCATTCCTCCACCTCATTGTTATACAGGAGAAAATATTTGGCTATACTGCACACGTTAGATTTGTATGGGATTCATTGTTGCCCTATTACTTGCTTAAACGTGACCCAAGACTCACAAACTAATGAGTCAGAAAACAATTTTAATCCTTAATGAATTCTCAGACACTTGACACAGTTGTAGAGAGTGCCTCGTATGGATGACCCACAATGTAATCTAATGTAATAATAAACAACTGATTAGCTTAGAAGCGTATTTAGCATATGGAAGAAATGTTCAGAGTCAGGAAGTTTTCCACACTGGGAAAATAATGTTGTGTGAACTATAAAAATCTAATCTAATCACTGGTGTGGTATTAATTCTGTAACTGTTCAGCTCAGCTCTATGATAGGGTAATAAACAGCACTCACAATATTAGCATGTTGTATATAACCAATAGCTAGTACGTTTCCAGAGGAATCCCACAGCTTTGTTTAGAAAATACTAACTCAATAAAGAAGCTTTGTCCTAAGATTAGATTTAATCTGTGAAATGTCGTTTTGTTCGCAGGTTCCTGGATTCTGTACCTCCGACAGCTATAGAACATTTTCGCGCTGCAGCCGAGAGGTTAATCGAAGAGCGAGGTGCAGTGGAGGCGTTAGCCGCTGCTCTCGCACACATATCAGGAGCCACAAGTCTGGAGCAGAGATCGCTCCTCAACTCAGATGCAGTAAGTGGGATGACAACAGCCGTGTCTCAAATGAGTCTCCTGGAAGTGCATTATATTTTCATGTTGATGTTTAATATTTGTGCTGTACACAAAGGGGCTTTTAGCAGATCAGTGTCAATGAGCTCTCCTGTGTTTACATTCATTAACATTTAAATCTTCTTGGGTAGTATTTACATACAATCCATTATTTAACACCCAATAAAGGCTATAGCACGTTTTTAGAAAGAGAAGTTTAAAATAAGTAAATCTTTTATTTAATGCTCACTGACTGTCGTCTGAGAGATCATGTTATAATGAAGGGATGTGAGAAGACCCTCACAGCTCGAGGGTCTCCAGTTCAGACCTGTTTTCAGATTACAGTCTCATTTAAACAAGTTTTTTCTTTCTTTCTGCACTAAATTGCCTCTAAGTATGAATGTGTGTATGGTGTACCTGGTTGTACGCAAGGGTTCCATGGGCAGGATAAAAATGGTACTGAATGTAAATGAAAGATGGTTTTTTTTTTTTTCGATAAATCGTTCATTGTTTGATTCATGGTGCTTCAAAGCCTTAAAATTGAAAGAATTAATCCTCACTAGTGTGATGATTTTGGCCAAGCAAGTTTATTAGTTTGTGTATATTTAACAACAGAACGTTCAAATGGTTGTTGTTGCTTATGTTATAACCGGAATTCCCGTATCAGCCTTTTTCATTCCCAAGCTTAAAGTACATAAAGGAAATAAATGCAGCTTATTATAAGGAACCGGAAAGACAAATTCTTCTGTCTTGGTGTATTTACCAGGTCATGCAAGCTTACTGACTGACACCAAGCACAGTATAAAGACTTTTTCCATTAAAATCATATTACATTAACTTCTCATCCATAAAACATCACCATTATCATAATGGTTCTACATTTTTTATTGCTCAGCATCAATGTTTTAAAAGATTTATTAGTAAGGTGAGATTATATGGAGCATTATGCTGTCCAAGCTCTTGTGAATGAGTTTATTAGGTATTGTGTGTTGTATGCAGTCAGAAACTACAGTCTGAGTTGGGATTTTATAGAAAACTGGGCTCTGGTATTAAATCATGAAACCTGTCATTTTAATTGAAATCATTTGCGACACTGGGAGAATGTTGTGATTCTGTTAGATTTGTCTGTGATTATGATGAAGCCTGTTTTTCCCCCCTCATTTTGTCACAGGGCTTTACCACGTTAGTGCTCAGCTGCTCTCAGGACATGCATAACATTGGCTACGCCTGGCGAGGACTGAAGGAGCAGCTCGGGGAGGAGATAGACGACCAAATTAAACGCATGACCTTCCTGAAGAGTAAAAAGGTACGTTTGCGAACACTTTTGGAGCAAACATTTTGCATTTCACTTGGAGTTGCAGTATGGACGAGATGAGTCGGTATGACGAGTATTCTTTTATCTGTTTCTTTCTTAGGGGGTTTGCTTTGACGTCCCAGCTGATAAAGTGAAAGAAATCCAGGTATGGAAATGCACGCCAGTGTGCGTGCATGTGTATCTCTGTCTGTCTCTCTCGCTCTCTGTGTCTGTGTGCATGCACACACACACTCGTGCACAGACACACGAAGGTGACTGTGTGTTTGCATGAGAGAGTGTTAGAGCCTTGCAGCACGCCTCACTTGTTGTATCAGATTCTGCACCGAGTGCAAAAGCACACCTACTCTGTAATCCCAAAATTATGTCAAGTTCACTTCTCCAGCTTACATCAGCACACACTGGACTTTTGAAAATCTAGTACTTTAAGCTAACCTGCTGGACTCAAGATTCTCAAATATCACAACTTTAGCTGTCAAAACTAATCAACCTGAACGAAAAAAATGGGGGGAAAAAAAACGCTTAACTTCCAGACTAAACTGTCATTCTCAACTGTCCTTTTCCAGGAAAAATGGCAAGATGGCCGCAGGTGGCAACTGACCATTGCCACTGAACTTCCCGAGTTGGAGGAAAGCATGCGGAACCGTGGCGAACGAGGATCTGGTTCGAGGGTCAGAGGTCGTGGTGGTTTCCGCAGCGGCTTCCGGAGCGGCTTCCGTGGTGGCAACAACCGAAGTGGTGGCAGAGGAGGAGGAGGAAGAGGTGGCGGAAGAGGCGGGGGAAGAGGAGGTGCTCAAAAAAGGAACTTCAGCCAGGCTTTTGACTATTAAACATCACACGATTTCTGTTAAGTGACTTTTTTTCTTTCCAGCCTTGACGACTGGGTCGGTCAATATTTTTCCACTTTGTATTCAGGGAATCAACTGTTGCCCTTCATCGGAAAACTGCTTTCCTTAACAAACTAATTGCATTGCAATTGTGTATTCAAACAGCTCTATTTAAGCCCATTCACATGAATGTGAATTTCATTAAAGTTGTCATAATACACACACATTGTTGGTTCTGTCTTTATTTTACATTCTATCTGGTTAGTACTTCAAGCAAAGGAGATTTTTCAGATTAGATTCTTGCTTTTAATTCTAATTCCTCTCAGTAGACACCTGGGTTATAAATAAATGTACAATTTTACAGTATTTAAAAAATATTTATTATAAAAGCAGTTATAGTACTAACAAAGTCTTAGACTTTCATGTTACTCAGCACACTTGTTATAAGTGATTAGTTTGTTTCTCAGTGGTCGTAATATTCATACACAGGCAGTCATGCTTATAGTTTATCATCAGGGAAAATGTCCATTGGTCCATTAGTGTGTGTTCTGTATATGGTTGCACTTTTGCCAAGCTTTACAATCCACTGTGTTGCATATGTTCTTGCAAAATGTGATTAGTTCTCTTCAGAAAGGTTGTCACAGACATACTGACTTGTCATGTTATGATTGTGCCAGTCTGCCTGGAAGGGATAGCTAGAACAGTCCATTATTTCATCTGTAATTAAAAACACATTTTGCAATCAGATTTCATGAGTCATAAAATGTCTGAGTTTATATAATGACATATATTTTTAAAGATCCACAATAATAATTCTACTGTGCTGTTAAAAAGTAGTTTTTTAACTTACAAAAACCTTCCATCCAGGAGTTTCCTGATCTCCAGCTTCTTTCATGCTCATGTGAAGGGCTCCAGTGGTCTGTGTTCTGTAGGTGATCTACAATCTATTATAATAATAATAATAATAATAATAATAATAAAAAAAAAAAGACTGTCACGTCAATGTGAGCATGAGCAACGTGATGGTTCTTTAAAGATACAGAAACTCTTAATATGCTACCATCTACTTGAATTCGATCAAGAATAGTGTAAAGATTAGCAGTGTTAGAAGCTAAATTAAGTTAAACCAGTTAATCAGGTCTACAAGTTGGAAAAACACAGTATCATGTGACTTCCTTAACAAAGGGAGAATCACTGACTCGAGTAGTAGGAAGTTGGAAGCCTTTTCTTTGCTGTTTGTGTTCTTTTAAACAGTAGTGTGTTCTGAATTGTTCACTCTCACAAACACGAATGCTAAAATCTTCCTCAAACCTTTATATCCAACAACGTTTTATCTGCACTGTTAATATGCTGCTTGTTAAAGGGAACATTGTCTCTCTAATATTGTTCCAGCAACTCAAATGAAGTCCTACAAGCTTTAAGACCATTTTAAGCATCAAAACATCCAAACTTGTATCCGGTCACCTCAGTTTACTTTACTAGACATTTTAAGCTGAATGCATGGAAATGTTGTGCATGTGGCTGGTATAAAAGGGCTAGTTGGATTAAACCTGGGACTTTAGGTATTTGAAAGTTGAAAAAATTTCAGTTTAAGGTCTTTAGCATCCACACCAGATTATAAGCTACTGAAGCCAAGCGAAACACAAACACTAATTTTCGTAAGAAAACGACAGTAATTCTTAGGAAGAAACATGATTAGGACTAAAGAGGCATCTAAAAGCTTAATATGCCATGAAAATTAGATATAACTATAATAATGAGTTTGATATTCAGCACTGTGGGTAAAAGTTAATAAACTGATATCAAAAATCCGACAGAAACTCAGTGATGTCTTGTTTCTGTGGGTTCCCATGCCAGATTTAGTTAGAGTGTGTATTAATGGGAGGAAAGTTTAAAGGTCATTGGTTAGCAGGCTTTTAATACAGGATTTCTCTGTATGTCGATCGGACACTGAGTGCTTCACTTGTCCCAACGATCAACGACACTGTAATGAATTCAAGCGTCTGAGCACCAGACAGATAGAATAATAAAATTTGTTAATTTAACATGGTAACTGGTAAATATTGTAAATTAATTATATAAAATTGATTTATTTGCTAATTGTTTGCTTTTATTGTTTATCTTTTTTCCATAATAATAACTAATTTTGTTGACCTCTTAGGTCAAAAAATGTCATAGCTACTAGCTAACTGGCTTCCAAAAGCTAGAAGCTAGTTACTTCAAACTTACTTCAAAAACTGATACTAAAATCACCAGCCATTAAAAAGAAACGGTTTATTCACACAGACTTGCCTTTAACACTGCTTCAGTCTGCTCACGGTATTCCATTGCACTGGATTGGACTTCTGTAGAAGAGTTAACATTCTTAAGCACCATGCAAAGAAATCTTGACTATAAATCTGAATAATATGTCATTTCTCTCACCGTGTGCTGTTGGGCTGATATTAGCTGAGGAACAGCAGTAAGGAGCCGAGCGTTCTTCTTTCACCGACGTTAATGTGGAGTAGCAGTTTTTAGCAAACATCTCCGGAGCAGCACATTTGACATCCTCCTTATACCTGCTGAAAGCCTCTGGAAAAGAATAAGAACTGAATATTATTCTCCTAGAGGATGAAGATCGTTTGATTCAAATGGCTTTCATGGCTAAAGTAAAAAGACATAAAAACTCTTGGGTTTCACTGGCTTTTTGGTGGTGTTGCTGGTGTTTGTATTTAATGACACTTTGCTCACCCGTAAATCTTTCCGGAGGTAGAGTGGTGTGTGGTAGTAATGCGGGCAAACTGACTTTGGTGTCCTCCATGTCTAAGCTGGACACTAAAGAAAGTGGACACCAGACACTAAAGAGTATGTTTGTTCTCTTGCACCATCATTCAGTTGACCTTTTTTTTTTTTCTTTTTACATTATGTTATTAGAAAATCAGTTAGAATTAGAATTATCAGTTATTTGATTTTAATCTTTATTATTTTTATTATTATTATTTTTTTTTTTATCAGAATAAGGATCAGAATCACACTTTATTGGCCACATAATCTAGAGCACACATTTGTTCATTAATTTAGTAAGTATTTCCCAACCAGGTGGATAAACAAGCTTTCACTGACTTGATGACTATAATATGCAAATACAAATACCTGTCTATTTGGATCTAAAACATTTTAGCTTCAGCTCTTGGATTTTATATCACACTCTTTCTAATCTCTTTCATCTCTAACCCATGGATAGATTTATTCACCTTGTGGAAAATGTGGATACTGATGAAATCGTCCTTTATTTTTTACTCATAGCAGAATAAATGTTTAATAGGAATTACTGAAAACTGTCATATACTGTATACAGTCTTCAGTTTGTATCACATCTACTATAGGTAATAGTACTTAGTCCCAAGCCTTGTGTTTAACTGAAGTGTGGGTTACATAAACTAGTGTATATTGGATGTAAGTGTAAATGAGTGTGTTTAGTTCTTCCTTCCATCATTTTGTACTTGTTTGTTGCTGAAACGTGTCTTTCAGCACCCTCATTAATGTTGGTTCATTTCACAGCTTTGTAACTTAGGCTGTATTCTACTCTATGTCACTTTCAATACAAAAAATTATCTAAATGTAATATAGAAGCGATATATGATCTTTTAATGCTTACTTTTTCTCTTCTTTGGCAATTTGCTGTTAGGGAGTAGAATATAGACTCTAAAAGCATTGTGGCCTTTCTTGATGCTCTTGTCTCGTAGCTCTTGGACGTCTGGTAAGGAGTTGAGTGCACAGCGGAAGTTGGCTTTCCAAGTCTTGGGATCTGGTTTGTCTATGCCAGGTTTGTATCTCCCTGAAAGCCACAATTAGTAAAACACAAACCACAAAACATATTGATTTACACCAGTTTTTATAATCAGACCATAAAGAACTCTTTCAAATCCTAAACAAGTACTTCAGTTATGTCATTGTGATAAGGAGATTCTTATAGTGAGCTTGAACAATTTGATTTATCAGTGTTTCTTCATTTCGAATACCGAATTGCCCTGATGATGTGAAAAAATGAAGACACGCTCTTCAGATTTCAACACTTCTGGGCAATTTTCCCAAACAACTGCAACCTTATGATGTAAACTGTCAGATAAGAAATGTGCAGGACAAACAGATTTACAGCATTTGCACATGGAATAAACCTCATACGACTATATTGTTGCATACTCCTGCAGCACAGCTAAAGCATAGGATTCCCTCTGAACCTGCTTTAAACTTTCTTCCTCTTATTTGTTGCTGTTTAGAATACGTTATACGCTCATTTTTGAATAATATACTTGGTTGCGTTCCTAATTTTTACTATATTGTACTAATAATTGTACTTTTTCACTTCTTATCATCAATGTTTAGACAAACTTGAAATGACAGGACATCAAGCTCTGAGATGTATCAGATATCGTTTAGTTTCAAGCGAGTCAATGATATACTGTAGCTCAGTCATATGGCCTCAGAGTTTGCAACCGTATCTGCATGTGTTGGGGAAGCCATGCTAAGATGTAATTGGAGACAGTGTCCACTGGTGCCTGGACTTGTCCCTCACCTGTATGGATGGCCCAGTTTCGGAACAAAGTGGCGTCCTTGTCTATATTCCAGCCATGTCGAGCGGCATGTTTCCAAGGAATCTGGAAGATCTGAGCAGGCTATGGTTCGAATAAATTGAAAGAAAAAAAAAGCTGTGATAAAAAATGATCTTTCAGTAACAGGTTTTTGTGATCTAATATGGTTAGTAAAAATATGAAGTTCATGAATCTTATGGAGACGATTTTTTTTCCACTTTCTTCCCTAATACAAAAAATACCAACCTTATAGCTTTAGATTCCATTAATTTAATGTCAAAAATCTGAGAATTTTGCTATTTGGTATATTGTTTTGTGCAAACTAGATGCTCTGAGAGCGTTTGCTGAAACTGTGTTGGACTACTCTGTTAATACTTTTGTAGATTATAAATTAGATTGGAAAAAACGTCATATAAAGATCACATGTGTTACTTAATTAAAAAAAACACAACAAAATGATCTAAACACAGGAAATTGTTTTTGTTTTGTTTTGTTTTTTTAATCAGTGATTAGTGCAGTCCTCAGACTAACATGATATATAATGTGTGTGTGATGTATGAGAACTTCCTATAATTATCAGCTGTCATATCACCTCAGTTTTCAATATCTTTGCACGACATATGTTTTATAGAAGCATTTTAACACATTTAGAATTATTAAGGTACATGACAGGAAATTAAGCCTTACTTCATCTAGCCATACGACTCCAGGATATCTCCCTGACTTAATCTGTTCTTCCAGCCATGGCCGTAAACGCAGGCGACCCTGGTGCATCTTGGAGTATTGGTCCTTCTCGAAAGACTACTGCAATTTTTGCCCTCCTTCTTTATCCTGTGTAGTTTGACAAGTCAGCAAAGTACATGCTTATTTTTTTAAGTCTTCTCCTTCGATCTAGTTTCAGATTACTCACAATCTTTAAAGAATGTTTATGCCAACAGTGTTTACATCGACTGTAGTGTTGTAATTCGATGCTACTGATAAGACACGCATGTAGCATACAGTACCTGTGATCATTAACATACAAATATAATTCTGTAACATTGAATTTTGATCACATTTCAAATAAAAAACGAAGTGGAACAAGGAAATAACTTACCTCTTGCACAGAATGTTGCTTTGTGCAGGAGAACAAACTGCCAAGATGTTTTAGCAGGGCATAGCTTCTTTTTCATGCTTCATACCTGCTCCAACAGGTTTCTGCTGCTTCCAAAAAACCTGCCGGAGAATTTCTCTGGTAGTGGATGACCTAACCACCCGCCCCATCTTCAATTTACTGGAAAGTTTTGCAGTTTTTTGTTGTTGATGTTGTTTTATAGACTATAGAATTCGTCTCTAAGTGAATGCCTGTAGGATTATTTTAATATACCACTGATACTATTAAAATAAAAAAAAAAATCTAAACTAACAAGGGCAGGTATCAAATCTGAAGGATTCCAAGACATAATGTTATTAATACTTTTGCTTTAGAATGACCATAATCCAGTATCTTATAATATTAATATATTGGTAGACAGCAGACTATAATGCTTGCTGGGAAAGCCTCATGAAAAATATATTAATTTTTCTATAATTTAAAAAAAAATCTTATATATACATATAATCAAGCCAATATAAAATTTACCTCCTTTAGTCTATACCACATTTTAAAGAAACTTTACTACTGTGAATTGACAAATCAGATACATAGTATTGAATTGGTGATAGATCATAGCTCCACCTTTTTTTTAAACTGGTAGGTAATATTAGATAGAAACAAACTACTTGAGTTTTAGAAGTATGGAATGTATTTAATTGTTTATCCGGGTTAGGCTCAGGGTAGATCCGGAGACTATCCTGGGAGCACTGGGCTTAAGGAAGGAATAAACTCTATAAGGATGCCAGAACGTTGCAACTCACAATGCACTTATATGTTCCATACATCCGTCCATAAGCCGTAAGCTCTACAAAGGACCACACCTTATTGTAAGGGAGAATATGGTGATATAAATGTACACACACATTGACTGTCAATGTATGTGTACTGAGCCAGACTCCTGGAAACACAAGTTATGTCATTAAGGCATAATTAGTACAGTTCATATGGTCACAAGAAGGACCCTTGCAAAATTAGCACTAGAGCAAGGTTCAATGCAAGGCTCCTAATGGAACATGGAGAGATGTCTGCCACACAACCTTTCATTATAGATGAAAGCTTGGCAACCTTTATGCAGTATATAGTATATAGTTCTTAAAAAAAGTGTTTTGTGTGTGTCTGTATGTGTGTGTGTGCATGCATACATTTCTTCAGCATCTACAAATTAAAGATTGCCCGCTCTGTCTCTCCCTCTGTTGAGCTATACGTGCCACTCCTGAGCTCCCTGTTCTGAGTTCCTAGTCTGATCAGCTCTTCTTCCAGACCTACTTCATCAATCTATGGACATCCCAGGAATTGCTGTGGTTGGGGCTGCCTGGAGACATCAGCAATCATTTGAAGACTTCATCAGGAAGGAATTAGTGTTGGGTTGGTGGTGAACTCAGAAATTTCACTGAACCATTAATACCTCAGGAGCTCTTTGTTGCTTAATTCCAGCCAACTACAAACTGTTGTAGAAAGGACATTATTTACATTTACGTTATTTCCTGTTCAGTGTCACCCAAATGAGGATGAGGTTCCCTTCTGAGTCAGGTTCCTCTCAAGGTTTCTTCCTCATATCATCTCAGGGAGTTTTTCCTCACCACCTTCACCTCTGGTTTGTTCATTAAGGATAGATGTTGTACACACTTGGGAACATGCTATTTGTTAATTTCAAGGACAAAGTCAGATCAGCCACAAAAAGAGAAGGTCTCAGGTGAGCTGCTGCAGATACTGTTGTAATAAAATGCATAGAAAGAAATATATATGTTTGTATACTTATGTAAAGCTACTTTGAGACAATGTGAAATGTTAAAACCGCTATACAGATAAATTGAAATAAATTGAATTGAATCAGGACTGGACCATGGAGCAATGGAAGATGGTGGCCTGGTGTGGGTCTGTGGGTGTGGCCTAAACAAAACTTTCAAGGCAACAGTATACTAGATACAGTAGATACCTAGATAGATAGCTAGATACATAGATAGATAGATAGATAGATAGATAGATAGATAGATAGATAGATAGATAGATAGATGCTATGTAGTACTTTTACTATGGCCTATTCTTTTACATTTAGTGACAGTTACTGGTTTTGTAGGTTTAGATATTTTTATTTAGTGGCCTTCACACCATTATGCTTTGTTGCCCATTGCTGTCGCGCAAATCACAGGTTCCCCTATCACAGATATGAAGCCTTTTTCATTTCTCTTCTTTTTTTTTTTCAAACTGTTATCTAAAATGAGATAACAGGCTGAGTAATTAAGAAACAGAAGTAAAGTGGAAAATTGCCAAACATGCTGTTACATAAGTAAAATTCTTAGGTGTGTACTTTCAAGTCTTTCCTCATACTTGAACACAAAAAAAAGTACCGGTGACAGTTTTAAGTAGTGTCCAGGAACCGTGTGTGGGTGGTTACCCACCATAAAGCTAATAAAGCTCTCTCACTGCTCTGTCACTTCATCAGTGAGCAAGGATGCATGAAGATCAATATGAAAAGCAGCACTGGTAAGAGATTGGTTTAATGTTTATTTCTTAGATTTCAGCAATATCACTATTATTGCTATTCTTATGTAAACTCTCTCAATGAAGAGAGTTTTATTTATTTTATTTATACTCATTTTAAAACACAAGATTTTAAATTCTTATATACTCGTAGGCCCAAGGAAGCCTGGGATGCTGCTCGGGAAACACCTATTATTACAGATGAGCAAAAACCACGCAAGAGTCTAAGCTTCATCCAAATCATCATATGTACCTTTGTTGGAGTCCTGGTGTTTGGGCTTGCCTTCTTCAGCAAAGTAAGCCTTAATCCAAATTTGTCAATTTTCTTGATTGGTAGCTATATATTTTGAAGTATTTAAACATATGTGATTGTTATTTCTGTTTTCTTCACTATAGACATCTCTGCTGCTGTTAATAAACCTCTGCAGCAAAACATCAACCACCATAGAAAACAAACCCTACGCTCTCCTCTTCATTGGATGCCTTCTGATTGCTCCAAGTGTGTTAATGCTGCTCAAAAGCATTTGGAAAATTACCTTTAAGGATTCAAAAACCCCATCATTGCAGACATTCTTATGGGTAAGTGCCAAACATAATCCAATTAGTTGTTGCTCTTTTTACAGTGTCAGCTTTTTTAAATAATCAAAATCTATCTTATTAGTATTTTCAGTGTCACGCTTTTTTTTTATCCAGTGTTTCCTTTAGACCAGCACACTTACTTAAACCGTACTCTCTAATTGTAAAATTAGAAGAGTACGTAACTTCTTTTCAACTCACTGAGTCTTTTTTTTTTAGCTGAACAGCTATGATCGACCTGTGCCTCATTAGCAATTAGGACTACTTTCTATACAAAATGTACAAATTTACTATATGCTGTAAGAATTTACGAATTTTCTGGCAGCCTGAGTCGAACATAAAATACTATAAAACTGACAGTAAACAACTACAAAATATTTTTACGATAAGATTAATATAATGTAGAATTATATAGGTATAATGTACTGTATGTCTGTAAAATTGTCAGCTCATGACATTTCATGTGAAATGATATAAAAACTAAAATAGCAGTGACTAAAATGAAAAAAAAATAAAAAATAAATTCAGCAAACACCTGCAGTGCTGAAAGTGTAGTAAGCCATTTAAAAAAAGAGTTTTGTTAACTACTGTAGCTCATATAATTTGTTTGACTGTGCTGCTTCTGTATTTACTGTTTGTACAGAATTCATACCTACATATTTTTTAATTGTTCGGTTGCTTCTGTATAAATATGACTTGAGTAATAGTAAAATGTCCATCACTGCATGTAAGTGGTTCCTGTAGCCAGGGAAATATTACCATACAAATCTGAAAAGGTGGACTGTTGTAGAATTTAACTCTAATTAAAAAGGATAAATTTAAAAATATGTATTTTGTGAATGTTGGCTTGTCAAATCGTGAAGATAACAAAGATTGTTTAAACATTTGTTAGTTGAGACTATGCGGAAAAGTTTGCATGTTCTCCCTGTACTCAGGGGTTTTCCTCCAGCTAATCTCATTTCCTTCCTCAGTCCAAAGACATGTGTTATAGGCTGATTGACATCTCTACATTGTCTGTAGTGTGTAAATGGGTGTGTGATTGTGATTGTGCTCTGTGATGGAATGGCAGTCCTCCTGACTTGTGCCAGACTCCTGAGACAGACTCCAGGCTCCGGTCTCCTCCTGTAGAATAAGCACTACAGAAAATGGATGGATGGATGGATGGACTGTAATACTGTTGCTATGTATTATATTTTACCCTTCATCAAGTTGTATCCTTTGTCTGTGTTCAGATTGTTTCAGTGGAAACTTTGGTGGCTCTCGGATCTTCCGTCCTTACCCTGGTCTCTATGCCCAAATTTGATGTCCTGACTAATGTGATGCTTCTGAATGGCATTGGTACACTATCAGCCATGCTGCAGGTCGTTGGAAATGCAGTCCAACACGGAAGGAGGCGATTCATTGCAACTTCGTTAGCCGCTGTCATTTTCCTAATCGCAGGTTT
>JAOTRN010000033.1:6281200-6294752 GCA_028566695.1 Bagroides melapterus
TAGTGTATTGTAGTGTGTTTTAATGTAGTGTAGTGTATTGTACAGTAGTGTAGTGTATTGCAGTGTAGTGTAGTGTATTGTAGTGTAGTGTATTCTATTGTAGTGTAGTGTACTGTAGTGTTGTGTATTGTATTGTAGTGTAGTGCAGTGTAGTATAGTGTATTGTAGTGTGTTTTAATGTAGTGTAGTGTATTGTACAGTAGTGTAGTGTATTATATTGTAGTGCAGTGTAGTGTAGTGTAGTGTAGTGTAGTATATGACTGGACATGGCTTTTCATTGTGATATGAAACTGTTAACTCATTTACAAATGTTTTATTGAAATAAGGATTTTAAAAAATGAAAGTTCTATTAAGATTGGTACAGTGTGTAAATATAGTGGCTGATATTTTTGTTACTAACAGTGTTAAACCCTTCAGGGTGCAGCCACATATACCTGTTGAGTGTTTCTGGAGAGGCAGGAGTTGCTAAGCAACTATAAGACATCCACGACAACTTGGTTCCTACCTTAATGATTGAAATGTGAATTGTTTCACATGCAGCATGGTACAAAGCTTGCATAAAAACATGGGCATTAATAAGAATCACTACATCCTTAAAACAAAACCTATGCACATTTATTCTTACCATGCTTCTGCACAGATAATCATGTATATATTTCCAGAAGGTTTTTATCTTACACTGACTAAGTAGGTAAATACTATACTATACTAAATCTGAGTATGTAGTGGCAACAGAGCTTCAAATCGATTCATTATTAATAATAGCACCTACACTATAACTGTGGCACACACAAACCTTTTTGTTTAAAATAATTAATGATTTATTTAAGTGTTTATATAAGTGTTTAATGTCTTTCCTTATTACCACTATTTCCTCCAAATTAGCTGGGCTTTTTGTCCAAGACTGTCATTGTCACATCATAAATATCCCAAAACTAAAGTATAACTATGATTCTGAGTAATAAATCTATGTTGAAGTCATTCTCTGTCATTTAAACTAAAATGAATCCTGAACTATTTACAAAGCAAGTAAGTTATGTAAGCAATGTTATGTAACCTTATCATATTACTAATAGAAATATCAACATGAATGATTCCCATGTCTAATTATCAGCTACTGGTCTGAAGAGAATATGCTGCATGTTTATGACATCCCACAATGCACTGCAAATAGGTTAGTGTCCAATTTAGGTACAAGGGCAGTGTTTCTTAAAGTGGGGTCAGGGAAACACCAGGGGACCATAAATCCAGGAGGTATAAATACAGTTGTTGTCCTTCAGCTGCTTCCTGTTCAGGGTGGTGCCATAGTGGACCATTGGATCTGCATATTTGATTTGGAACAGGTTCTATGCCGGATGTTCTATCCTGACGCAACCTTCCAATTTTATCCACGCTTGGGACCAGCACTGAGAGTTAAACCCTCAGTGACTCAGTTGGTTCACTGCCCAGGAATTGAACCCTGGCCACAGCAGTGAGATATGTAGCTGGTATATTTCTTTACACTGAGTTAGTAAATTTAGTTACAGTTTTGGACATCATGGTTATCTTATTTGTCATAACTGTTATTGAGTTTGTTATATTATTAGCCTATTTGATTGGTCACATGTGTTTAAGAAGTTAATGAGCTGCTAATGTAGATAATGTAGCCTCCTCCTGGGCCAGAACAAGAGCATTTCTTTGGACAAGACTAATAAAGTATGAGTCGTCAAAAATCGTTATTTTTTTCCAAATAGATTAATGCTATTGTATGTGACCTAAGTACAAAAATCGTTATTTTTTTCCAAATAGATTAATGCTATTGTATGTGACCTAAGTACAAAAATCTCCAGAAAAAGCATCTGTTTTGATTTTAGGGGCATTTTAACAACTGTGTCATGGCGGTTTTAACAACCTTAAAAATAAGCAAGTCTATAAATACTGTCAGCTTAATAATTTTTATTATCTGTTAGGGTGTGGGGGTGGGGGCAGGTCACAGTGGCTTCTGCCTCTGCTCCATGTGCATAACACATGCATGTTCTCACCCTGTGCTTTGCTGGTTTCCTTTGGGTACTCAGGTGTCCTCCCCTCACTGAAACACATACATTGAAGGCTGACTGTTATCTCTAAATTGTCTATAGTGTGTGAATGGGTTTGTGAGATTGTGCCCTGTGACAGCTTGGCACCTTGTCCAGTGGGTCCCCTGCCTTGTCATTAACATCACCTGGAATAGGCTCCAGGCTCTGTAGAATAAGTGGTACAAAAAATGGATGGAAGGATTATTGTTCTATTGGTAGAAGAATCAGGAACAGAAAGCAATAGTATAAGTTTCTAGTAAACAGCATAATTTTATTGCACACATTAAAGTACTGTTCATAAAATAATGCTCTACTGTGTTGTGAAAAAAGTTTGAGATCCCTTTCTATATAGAGTACACAATACCCATAATGCACCTTGCATACGCATTTTATGCTCACGCGCCCTGGTGAAATCGATAAGTTGTGCCAGTGTGAAGGCGGGCACTGAGGCCCCGCCCAATCCGTAGGCGAACCCGCATTGAGAAGTGCTCTCTCTCTCTCTGTCTCTCTCTCTGAGTGATGCTGCTGCTGTCACAGGGACGGTAGATTGTAGCAACAGCGTCCATTCCGGCTTCATTGGCCATCTGCACGCTCTACGGTGAAGTTTGGAAGCACTTCTTCCCTAGGTAGGTTAAAAAAAATCTCTTCCTTTCGACAGGTGGAGTCATGCTCGTGCTCGTGACTGAAACGCGGTTGCGTTGAATGCTGCAGATACCCTGGTTTAGGGTTTGCTTTGCGTGCACGAGCTCAGACCTGGGGTATTTTATCCCAGTCGTTCGTTGAATAAACGAACTAAAGGATAATTAATTGCTAAGACGGTAAAATCGTGAAAGTCGTTGGGCTGCTGGTGCTGAGAGATAGAGTGCATCTTTTCTGCAGTGTTGATTCAGTGCCAGTGTAGCTCCGTTTGCTTAGCACAGACTGTGTAGGCGACGCAGTTTAATCCCAGCTATAACGCTATAACTGTCGCATGCACAAAACAATTACATGCCTCTAAATCATAATTAAAGATTTCATCCTCCTGTGCAATATTCCTTCATTTGTGCCATCATTTATGTTTTAAAAAAATTGTGTATTTTTTATTTTTGAGTGGGCGTTCTGCCTTACCAAAATCTTCGCCATTTACTGTGATCACACCTTGATCATGTAATGTAATAAACGTTCTTAACGATGTACTAAAATTGCTTATAATAATAACCTGCTCTGTCATGTTGTGCGCTTGACAGCACAAACACATCGCAGTGATCAGTCCCTGAAGGTTATCCCGGATTTAGATAGCTTGTTGCGCATGTTTAGGGCAAATTTAATCAAAATGGGTCCATAAACAGCCTCTTCACAGTGCTGCGGTTTTGCAGTGTCAAAAGCTAAAAGTGGGAAACGTTTCAAATGAAGGCACTAGCCTGCCGCAGTGTACTTGGAGAGAGTACTGTCCGGTTACTTAGCTCTATTGTGTCCTTACAGGAGCACACACTGGACTCTGAGAAGAGTGGCATAGGAGCTGCATGAGATGGATCAGGTTTCTGCTGTAGTTGCCTGCTTTATGGGTCAAACTCCAATATATCTTTTTTCTGAAAGGTCACCTCTGATGATGGATTGGAAGCAATATATCTTAAAAAAAAAATCAAAAAAAAAAATCCAAGTTTAGTATTCAAAATGCATTGCTTTAAAGATAAAATGCAGTTTAAGGGCTTTAATGTCATTGCTACATTTATTATCAGAATAAACATAAGATCAATATATCCATAATTACAACCATTTTTTAAATAACTGATCCAAATATTTCAGGGACTAGTAAGTGAAGCTGTTTCTTGGTTTTGTGTGACCTGATATCCTGCACACAAGAGCCAATAAAAACATTTAGTGCTGACTCTAGATGTGTCATGTTTCATAAACAAATTTTAACATGGAAGTTAGAAGCTTTTGCAATCTCCCTACACTGCTTATTAATGTGATCAAGGGTTAAACTAGGATTTAGGGTAGAGGAAACCTTTCTTTCAGAGGTGCCATCTGAGGGCCTCTTTGCTCAAGGTGTAAATAAACTTTTTTTTCCCTTAAACTATTAACAGTAGCTTTTGCACAAGAATTATTTATGAAAATTCAGTGTATATCTGTGTATACCTACAGTAAGGAGTCACGAATCTGAATCTCGAGTGGTATGCTGATTGGCTCCAGTTTTATATATGTGTATACATTTAATGAAAATATAATGTCTATTTTTATCTTAAGTCTATGATATATAGATAGCTAGATAGACAGATTGACAGATAGATTGACAATCAATAAATAGATATAGAAATGCTGCTGTGTAACAGAATTTACTGCTTAGGCTGGGTCTATGGTAGCTTATGTGCTGCAGTGGCTGAGCTGCATTACTGAAAGATTTAGTGCATCCTGCAACTTACAAGGCTTTCCCATATTCAGAGTATGTGGGTGTGACTGAATCGCTGTGTCATGCACAGACTTATAGGTGATTGGCTACAATTGCATATTTATATTAATATGCATATTTAAATGATGTGATAATGTTTTCTGTTGATTTTCTGGCAGGCCTGTATGATGTAGTAAAGCTTTTAAATTACTATAAAGACAAATTTTTATTAAATGATCAAAAGTGTATACACAGCGACATGCTTTACTTGAAGAAAACATTTTACAGCTACCACGAAATCAGATAAACTATGAAAGCAGCATAAATCTTATGTCTTATATCATAATAATAATTATTATTGTTGTTATTCAGTGGTGTGATTTACATTCACTGTAACTTACTACTGAAACTTTCTTACGATTCCCAAAAACCCAAGTTGGTTGTGTTCTTGGCCAGTTGAACCCCTCTATTAGGAATATTATGGTGTCATGAACAAGTTAGTTCTGGTGTATAATCAGACAGTTATATCACTGACAGCTTTTAAATACAATTTACAAATCATTTCTTTTTATGATCATCTTTAATGATCACTTTCCTCACGCAAGTGGTTCTTATCCTGTAACTCTCCAAAAATCCCACTACTCCATCACCCTGGAATCCCCTAAAACACACAATGTGTGATCTGTTTCTGCTGTAAACACATTACATCTCATTGCAACAAGCTTGATTGTAATTTCATCATTCACAACATCTATTAAACTCAGAAGAACATGTCTGTGCAGACCAAAACTAAACAAAACCGCTGTCTATTGTTGGCTAGGTAGTGTAACGCTTTTCATTAGAGCTGCTCTCTTTCAGCATGAGCTGATAATGTTATAAATACTGATAATGTAAGGAATTGAATTGAAATGTCATTCTCAAAACTGAAAAAAGAACAACTAGATTATTTGATATTTTTGTTTCTTGGTTTTTATGTCTGTCTGTCTGACCATCTGTCTGTCTTGACCTGTACCTTCCCTTGCTTTTGACACGTTATTTTCCTGCCACAATTAACAACAATTAGCACATCAGCAAGTTTTTCCACAGATATTTCACACTGTGAAATTCATAGACTCTAGGGAGGAGCTTTTTTCTTTTTTTTCTTTTCTTTTTTTTTTTTTAACCATTCATTATCCATAATCAAAGTTGTGGAATTTGTATTAGAGTCTACTGCTAACAAACACATTTTATGCCTCTCTTATAAAGAGAATGGATGAAAGAGCTGAATTTTTCCCCAAAGAGGTTAATCATGTCTTCCCACAATTCTGTCTACACTGAAAAAAAAATAACTCATTGGATGAACCCAATTAAATTGTGGGCAGGATTTCCATCCAATAAATATATTAAGCTCCAACTCAAATTAAGTACATCCATGCACTATAATTTAATTGAGTTAGTCCGACTAATTTTTATCAAACACAGCTACAATAATATAATTACAATAAATAAGTGAAAATGATTTGTGTTTGTTCAACTCAAACTAATACAAATAATAGGAATTGAATTTATTTAGTATTAAAGTTCTGGAGTTGTTCCCCATTTTAACTTGAATTAAGACGTAGGACCCATTTGAGGTGTTTTTATTGATAGTAAAAAACACCTCTGTAAACCACCAATAAACACCTCCGTCACCACCAGTAAAACATCAAAGTATCTATGCAGTGCAGCTTACAAGCTTCACATGTTACATATAAAAGCTGAACAACAAGGGTGTAGGAAACATTTGCAGGAATTGAGTTTCTATATTTTACTAACCCTGAATAAAATCCTTAAAAAATAAGTAAAATTAAAATAAAATAAAATTACAGTGAAGCCCAAACTCACAAGTACAAACAGTTCAAACAAGGACAATTTTGCAAATGCTGATAAACACTGAAAAACCGCTTTTGGTGTATTATCCTAGGGGTTAACTGAAACTAGTTGCATCAACCACTTTTAGGCTACAGAAAAAAGAAGAAAAAAAGTTCTGGCAATTCACAATCAAAGGGAATTACAGTTTTTTGAAATCTATTTATATCCATTTCATCTTGAGTTGAGTGTCATGAGATCAGGTTGAAGGGTACTGGGGAAAAAATGGATGGACCATCTGACACTGGCATCAGCTCTATGGCAGCTTAAAAAGGGTGAAGGCTAGAGTCACAATTGAGTTAGCAGGGGCAGGTGAAGCAGGCAAACCTGAGGTGAAGAAATTCCAAACTTTAACTCCATCGACCCTTAGTTCATCCGGGAAGTGCACTTCTAATGGTTGTATATCCTTCCTTATTACTGTTAAACAGCTTGCAGTCATATGTAAAAGTTCAGTGAATAACACCCATAGTCTGCCTCTGTGAGCTTTGTAAATTGTTTGAAAATATCTGGACAAAAAAAAGATCATTGAAGTTTCTGATGGTCATTGGTTGTTAACTGAGACAAAGAGGGAAATGAACAAGCAAAACAAAAACAACTCCAAAAGACCTGAAATGGAAGACTGAGTGTACTTTGTCACCTGATCCAACTTGATTTTTAGCTGCTGTATCTTTGTATTCAACTTGTGGACATCAAAATTCATTATATCCTTCTGGAAAAACTCAAAGGTGTACTTGAAGCTTAAATTCAGGGCATAAATGAGCCCAAATAGCATGATGAACCCCATGATGACACTGCCTATGTTGTTCAACATTTTCACGCCTCCAATCACAATTCCCACATCCTCTGGCTCCTCACCACCATCTCTTCGGATCGTGCAAATGGGATCGTGTTTATGATGTCCCTCTCTGCATCCTCAGTGGTGGAGGCCTGAACAACAATGCAAACACACAACACTTGCGTCAAGGAGAATGCTGAACACCACAAACCATAAACTATACACTAACAATGTGACGTTGGCATCACGCATTGTTAAGTGCTGAAGGACATGGGCACCATCTTGTGACATTTCACCTCCCTTTCTGTCAGTGAGTTAGAAGCTGTGTTCTGACTTTCTGATGATTCTGTAAAGAGTCATCACATACTGTCAGTGCTGCTGCCATATGTCAGTAGAGGAGTGCTGTCTTGCCTTTGTGAGCATCGATCAGGTATTTATTATTACTTTTTCCAAATACTGTTGCTTACTATTATGATTTGATTTCTCCAGGTAGGGTCCTTTTTCTACCTCTTCATATCTTCCCATCTCTATCGAATTTGAACAATTTCAACAACTTTTTAGCCGAACAAAAGATATGCAGGTAACCTATTCTAACCACTGTAGCAGGCCCAGATAAAGTATGAATTTAAGGGCTGTGACATACCAAGTTGACCCGTCTTCATCTGGGTCAATAAGTGGTGCTTGAAGAAGTAACTGCGTTATGCCGTTTTGGAGGAATATTGTGATAAGCTTATCAGATATTCCCTGAAAAAAAAGTCTGGATCCTCATTGAGGTAGATCACAAGGCTCCTCAGGATGCACAACCTCCTGATGTTGATGTCGTCACACTAAAGCAGGGGCGACAATTTAGCCAAATGTGCGTGCAATGGCGGAACAGGGAGGAGAGCAGGTTGTCTAATGAAAGCAATTTTTATCCAAGTGCGTTGGATAAAAATACCATATAAACAGGCCATTTACCATTTGTCAAGTGTGTTTAAATGTGCAGCTAAGGAAAAAAAAACCTTGCAATAACCACCTCGATACAGTGAAACCATTTCCCATGGATTTTTACTTACAGAATCTTTGATAGCCAGGATGTCCTTGTTCTTTTGCCCCTTCACTCCTCCTTTCTTGTTGAGGATCTGTATTAGTTTGTCTGAGAAATGGTCCAGCTGTAACAGGAACTTCAATCGCAGTGGCTTGGTGTTGATCCGCAAGAGCTCTGGATTTATCTGAGAATTTTAAACAATATACAATATTAGAATTACTATCATATAAGGATGCAGGATTACTAGAAAATAAACATTAAACATAAACATTACTTATTTCACTCTCAAGGAACAGGGCAGGCCATCTGTTTTTGAACTCTGCGATCATAGGCCTCTGTTCTACAATCTCCCAGCGTCTGTGGGAAATGTTTTTTTTTTTTTCATTTTTGCTTTTATCACCACTGCATTTTCATGCTTTTTCAGTTCTGACCATAAAGCAATTCTTTCATTCTCCAAGCTTTCTGTGGATTCGTCTTTTGGGTGCAGAGGAATGTAGTTATCTTCTGCCTTTCTTGGTTTCTTGGTGTCAGCTGCAGCCTTTCCTTGGCCTTCTCGTTTGTGCTTCAAGGAGTTTACATGGATTTCAGGATGTCCCATTTGCCCAAGATTTGTTTGGTAGTTTTGCATTTTATACTCAAGTGACTGTTTCCAACCTCCAAACCCTGTCTCGGATCCCAGCTGCCCCAAACAAGCGCGGGCCCTGGTCAAAACTGCTGCTACCTCCTCACATTGATAATCTTTTGGGCAATTAGTGTATTTCATCATTTCTTGAGCTAAGCCATTAAGGATGACTCCTTTCAGCTTAGGGCCAGGGTTGAAGGATGTTCCATTAGTCTCAAACTCTATATTCTTTTGGTGTGGCTCAAATTCACCATCGTATGTGAATTTAGGTATCACAAAAATCCTTGGCCAGGAAGATAATCCTGAGGGCTGTTTTCCTGCCGACAAACAGAACAGCCTGACTCGCCATTATGGAACACCTTTAACTGAGATTAATTGAGAAACAAGGAAGAAGAAAAACAATACCATACAAATACATTAGCACTATGTGAGATACCAGTAATAACAGACAAAGATTTTGGTTAACGTTGATGAATCTTTTCAACGTTACCTTTGGAGTTTGCTGCTTAGCATGACTTTTATATGTGTGATTTAGTAGCTTACTCCATGTGTTAAATGTACACAGGCAATATGTGCATGGACATGGATATTGATAACCGCCCCTAAAATGCCTGTGAGTTTGCCTAAAATGCTTCAACAATAAATACCTTGTAGCTAGTTCCAAACTGCATTTTTAAAGGATAAACTAACATTCTGAATAGATTAGCAATGATTTTACAGCAGCACTAAAAGTACATATAATAAAACGAATGCATGTAAAAAAAAAATACATTACATTCTGCCAATTTTATTTAAAGAAATCATTTAAAATAATAAAACATAGTATGTAATGTAAAATTATTTCATCTTTGAGTTCACAAATGTTTGTTTAGCCACAGAGTACACAAATAATGAAATACATATCTAACTGTTTAATCTTGAGCACAGTGAGCAGTTTCTACCCTTGCCTCTCTGGACAAATTCAGAGCACCAGAGGAGAAAGTGTTACCAAAGCCACAGTATCATAAACTCTTAAAGTCGAGAGCAGACGGAAAAGCACAGTGGCAGTACTGCTGTTAGAGCTGCATACATGTGGAAAAAGTACAATTTGTGTACATTCTCTCTTTTCTCTGGATAGTCTCAAAAAGTAACTTTACCTAGGTTTTCGTTTTAGTGGTGTTACACTAACTTTTAATGTTGATACCAAAGCATAACCTAAGCTACTGTTCAACTGGGCGTTGTACAAGCATGTTTGTGGAGGGGTATAAGTCAGCAGAGTGGGTATATATGTCAGTTTAACATAACACAGTTCACCTACACTCCTGCAACAAGCGGACCTCTGGCCTGCTGAGTTACTTAAGCAGAGCTGGAGGAGAGTCTAAGATAACCATGTTAGCAAAAGAAAAACCCGCCAACTGCAGCTTTACTCACGTTATAATCAAGCAAATTCACCTTGCTTAACATTACGGCTTTTACACATATTTTGATAAATAGCAAAGTAAATAATAAATAAGTACATACTTAAAGTCAGTAACTTAGTGTATCGTCCTTCATTTGCATTAATGAATCTCATAGGTGAAACTATTAATAATTTACAGCTATTAAATATACATGTATATTCTTGATATATTTAAACAAAGCAAACTATATTTAAATGTGTAATATCTAAGAGGGGCATGAATCATTTTTTTGAGTGTATGGACTGTTTGTTTAAGTAGATGAGTCGGTTGCTTTTTACATTTAGATTGAAAACTCTCTTCGGTTACAGTTGAGCTGAGACTATACTCCCGTCACTTCCTGTGTGGAATAGGTATGTTCAAACCAGCGATATTTTCAAAACAAGGCTTTAAAGTTAAAGTACAGACTGTCAGATTGAATTTGAGGGTATTTTTAGGGGATCTGTGTAGCACTGACAACAGTTTTTCAACGTAATCCTGTTTTTTTTTAGGGAGTGAAAGTGGATATTTCCACTATACAGGAAATGGTAAGTGGGTTTGAGTCCCAGTGGAAAAGAACTGGAGATGAGGGGCGGCAGTCTGGGGACTCGGCCAGGTTATAGTAAGTGGAGCAAAAAGTAGACTGCTTCCTCCAGCTCCATGTTTACCACCTTCATCATTCATCATTCAGTGATACTTTTTAAGCTTTGCCAACACATAGTTTGGCCAACACAAACCCTGAGTTCTTCTTAAATACTTACACTTTGTACATGGTGTATAACAGGATGATCTTGTGTACGTGATGTAGTGCACTACAACACAGTTTGGGGAAAAAAAATGCAGTATGGTGAAAATCAAAGTAACCCAATTAAAACCTTATGTCAGGATCTTGGACTGCATTTTGTATTATATCATTTAAAATAAAGCTAAAGCTAATTACATCTTACAGCAAGTTTGAATTATGAGGAAACCCAGTCCTGATTACATATTTTGAAATTTGGATGCAATCTCCAGTGATTCTGATGGACATTTAGGTGTGACAGGGATGGGGAGAAGCCACATATAGCAAGCTTCTGTATGAAAATTATTGCAGTGGAGCGAATGGATTACTCAAATGACAGAAATGACTCAACACAGGAGAAATGTTTGAGTTATTGTTAGATATCCATACGTGTTCAGGTTGGAATATACAGGAACAGAATCTGTACCAGCAAGATGAGCAACAGGAGCTAAGCAGAGATTGACTGGAGCTCTTCACTTTAAAATTACACCGAGGTTTAAAAAGCAACAACAAAAATGACTACCATCATGTTAACTAGCAATGCAACATGAATATTTGTCTTTGTTAATCACCTTGTTAGCCATCTTAATAGTAGCTACATGCATGAAGACATGTAGTTGCTAGCAGGGATTAGCTAGTTCTTCTACCTTGGGCTTCTTTTTTCCTGGGCTAAATACAGACACAGAATCACATTTTCTTTAGCATCATCTTTGACAAAAAACTCAGTAACGCTTTCTAAATGTTTTTTAGAGTCTTCTGGTTGCTTGTAAAGATTTATGGCTTTGTAGAGACTTTTATTACAAAATCATATAACATAATTCAAATTAAATATAATGACAAACTTCATTATATTATTAAATTGTCTCCTATGAAAACAATGTCTTCATACACACACACACACACACACACACACACACACACATATATATATATATATATATTTGTCAGTGTTTGTGGAAGTGGATCATGGCAGAAACAAGGGAGGTTTATGAGAACTTCATAAAAAAAGAGTTATTGTTACCCATTGGGATGGGAAAGGTTACACGACCATCTGTAAAGAGTTTGGACTCCAGAAATCTCTAGTCAGACAGATTCTGTACAAATTGAGGATGTTTAAGTGCATTGGAACGCTACACAGAAGTGTTAAGAAGTCTTTCAAAAGGATGAAAAAAGTTGCTTAGAAAGAGACATAGTTGGGTTAGCAAATAATAATCTGCCTGAAGTATCTATCTATTTTAGCATTAAAATATCCATGTATTATTATGGATTAGCACAAAAATTCAGTGAGTGTTATTCTGCAAAGCTAACACTTTTAGATGTTGTAACCCCAGTAAGCTGTAACTTTGTCAGTGGCTGAATGGTGATAAGCAGGAGGCTAGCATCACAGTAAGTGTGTATAATACAGATAAAAATGAAGGCTAACAAGTGGTTGATGTAGATGTAGAACTATGAAGATTGTTTCTTAGTGGTATTGGCACCATAGGAGACTCAAGAGTGATGTGTCTCACTCTGAGGTATAGATTTGGTCAGTCACATGTAGGCCTACAAAGTCTTGTATTTCATTCTGGGTATTTGGATGAAAACAACATTTAAAAAAGTAGGTTATGTAGCTAAAAAGTGTTACAGAATATTACTAATCATGAGAAATGATAAATGTTAAATATAGGAGTATAATTATAGTATATTACACTACTACTCAAAACATAAACTTGAGGTAATCAACGAATTTGAAAAAAGTTTCAAGCTATATGTGTGTTTACTCTCTTTGCTTCTCTGTTGCTTCTGGATTTCTTAAAAACTTAGTCAATCAGATGACAGGTTGACCAACAAATATTCTCAGAAAGTCCAGGAAGACGAAGAAGATACAGCATTGAGCAACAGAACTTGTTAAAAGATTAAAGGCAGATGAAAACGTCATGTTTTGAGGCGTTCTGGATCTGGAGGTGTCAGAAATTGTGCTAATATAATGGAGGCCCACAGCTGAAGTAATGAAACAAGAGTTGCCTACATACTGCTGGAGATGATGACACTTTATTGATCCCATGTGGGCAGTGATACAGCAGAATGTGTACAAGAAACAGAATGCAAAGAAGTACTTATATAACTGGTATGTGAGGATGTGATGGAGCAGTTATACAGATGTGTAGAGCAGTGATACAGTAGTTGAAGGTTGAGGAGAAAACAACAATGTAAGTTTCTTATCCTTGTATAGATGGATGAGGTCAGTGATGCGCAAAGGAAAAAAATTATCTGCTTTTTCTACCACTTTTTTTTGTTGCATCAATTTATATCAATAAGCCATAACATTAAAAAACACTGACAGGTGAAATGAGTAGCATTGATTATCTCGGTACAGTGGCACCTGTCAAGAGGTGAGATATATTAGGTAGCAAGTGAACAGTCTGTTCTCAAGATTTTGTGTTGTAGAAGCAGGAAAAATGGGCAAGTGTTAGGATCTGGGTTACTCTGAAAAGAGCCAAATTGTGTTGTCTAGACAACTGGGTCAGTTCATCTCTAAAACAGCAGGCCTTTTGAGGTGTGCCTATGGTCATGGATGTGCAAAGTTCAGTGACAAGGTCATTGCCATGCAAAGGTTACCGTGTTATGCATGTGGCAAGTGAAG
>JAOTRN010000033.1:6294852-6305016 GCA_028566695.1 Bagroides melapterus
AGACTAGTTAGGCTACTGAAAAAGTTCATGCTGGCTCCGATAAAAAGGTATGCATAGCTACTTACTGTTCACACTGCCCATGCTGACCCTGTACAATGGTCATGTGAGCATCAGAAATTTGTCATTTTTTTCTTTCTTAAAAAAAAAAATCATATAGTCAGTCAGGTGCTTGCGTTCATTACCTGGGGAAGAGATGGCAATAGGATGCACTATGGGCAGAGGCTGTGTGATGCTCAGGGCAATGCTCGTCTGAGAAACTTGCTCTGGCATTCTTGTGGATGTTACTTGGTACTTGGCTAGAGCTTAAGTGTTGACTTGGTCTCCAAATTCTCCTGATCTCAATCCGCATCTGGTAGATCCATGGAAGCTCCACCTCAACTTACAGGACTTAAAGGATCTTCTGCTAACATTCTGGTGCCAGCCATCACAGCAGACCTTTAGAGCTTTTGTGGAGGAGATTGCTTGATGGGTAAGAACTGTTTTGGTGGCACAAGGAAGTGGGTTTTCATGTTATGGCTGATCTGTATGTTAGATTTGAATCTGTTTTCTGTCATGTTGTCTGTCCAAAATGAAGAAGGCTTTCTACCCAATGTAGTTCTGGGTTCTGGTAGAAACAGTCCTTCATGGCTACATTAACTTGACAGTTTTCATTTGATATGGCTGAATGTTTTATAGAAACTAGCTAGAAAATGTAACCTATAAGAGTAAAAAGGTTTTCTCCTGCAAATGAGCATTTAATATTCTAGAACATTCTGCAGTGTGTGTTTGGTGTTTGAGGAATGTAGTCTTAAACTGTATTGCTACATTTTAGACATGGAGGCACGATTGAAAATAAAGGTTTGTTTCCAGCAGAATTGTTTTTAACGTGTCCTGAGATCAGTCTGAGCGTGTTTGCCTCCCGGTGTTAGTGTGTATCTGTTGTGCTCATGTCTTTAATTGTGTAAAGAGAAGCATTATGCAACAAACGTGCTCGTATGAGTCAATATGACGGTATCATATCACAATCATATCACAATAATTGATATCTTCTACAATACACAGTATATCATATTGAATTCATTCCATTTAATATATTATGAGCAGCTTGTATTCAGAGTTTGAAAAATTTCAAGTTTACTACAGTTATTTCAGAAAAGTGTATTATAATAAAATTGATTATATTTGCATTGTGTTGCTAAGCCTTAACGGATACAAAATGAATAGTATTGTTCTTAAAGCTCATCATAGACCTGTGTGTGCGTGTGCTCTCAGGCTTTAGAGTATTTTAAGCAGTAGATTTGGATGTGATATGGGGGTATTAAGAGGATTTGATGTAGAATTTGTATGACCAGAAATACAACGCTTGCCACTGCACGGTATAAAGGCTCAGTGTGAGCTGCGTTAAAAGACCTCGTGTCGTGTCCTTGAGCATATCTTACTGACCCCAATAAGCATGACTGCAATAATGTGCTGTAGAGTTATGTAGCTAGTTTATTCTGTCTATACCGGAGTCCACACTGGAGCTTGATGAGTCAACTGTTGTATCAGGTATCTGATATTTATCCTAAGTTATTTAATCTTTTCATTGTAACTTGATCTTATAGATGAAGTTCAGCATGTGGGTATACTGAGTTTCAGAATTGTTTCATATTGATAAAAATGAGGTGAGAGTTGGCTTGAGTTGATGTGTGTCCGAAATGGTGTTCTATCTGTACATACTGTGTTCAGTTCAGTACCTATTGCATTTGGTTCAGTGCATACTGCTCAGCTACTGCTACAGTATGTACTGATTAATATACTCAGCTCTTCTATGCCAGTCCTGTTGCCTTACGGGCATTTTCTTATTCAAGAATCATCTGGGTGTTTCTGGCCTACTGTTTTATGTTGGGGGCTTAATGATGGATTATAAAGGAGAATTTTTGTCATCTACTTTATAACACCTCAGAAGCATCACTTTTTCACTGAAGTCCTTTTTTCTTTTTATAGAAAACTTTATAAATAGAAGATCTATCTATTTTTTTCTGTTTTTATTAGATCATCCACCATTCCCCACTCTCTAGAGACCTCTTAACAGGTGTTAACCAACCTGATAGGAAGGTGAAGCCAAACACATGGTTCCTCTGAGACATGTGAATCCAGCTGCTGCATCTTTTTAAGCTCCTGTTGCATCACAGGGAAGCGGAACACACTCAGAGGAGAGCTTTAACTACTTTCTTCTACATACGGTACATGAACTCAGACACCCACAATATCCTAGTGTCATTGTGATTGACAGCGGAGGGAGTAATAGCTTCCCTCCTCCCTAGAGATTATTGATTGTTTTTGCTCGCTAGGACTTCAGGTCATGGACAGGTATGGTATTGTCGAGATTACACTAACACCCTAACAAAAGGGTGAAAGCTTCTGTTCTGCCATTCAAGAGTCAATAGAAGGGCAGAAAGGATTTCAAATCTTCTTTATAAGGTGGTAATAAAAACTACAAAGGAAACAGACATTGTGTTAATATATGTGTATAGTATATAGTATGCTTCTTGCAAAACTAATCCTAATCCTACTATAAATCCAGTTATGCAGTGACGAGCTGAAGACCTGGATTTATAACAGGACACAATTCCTAGTTTATAAGATGACATCAGTAAAAGTGCATTTTTAACTAGCCGCCATCTCTCAAACTCTGTGTTTTGAGACATTTAATCACCTAATGGAGAGAAATAGTTTGATTGAGATATGTACTTATATCACTACAGTTTACTTCATACATTGATTTAAAAAAATAAACCTTGCTTGTATTTTTTGTAGTTCATTAAGAGAGCCTCCATCATGCTTCCACCAAAATAAATTGAACACATCTGACATCGTAATTACGACTTCCCAAATTGCAAATACAAACTCTACCACACTAATTATTAGTGATGACTACCACATGGGATGAGCAGTATCTAGACATGGCAGTGTCTTCTCGATGTGTGTGTGATTGTCACATCAGAATGTCCATGTGGACCTGTGCCCCATAATCCGATGTAGGTCATGTGTCCATTACATGCCCACATGCTGTCTCTTGTACAATCACTCAGTTGCTGTTTTGCACGCCACCCTTCAATCCCTCATCCAACTGCTGCTATTACTCAAGTGTAAATATGTTTACCAGAACCCCAGAATCCTCTACTTTTGTTTTCTGTGCTGTTTTGTGTATTTGTCCTGTAGTGAATTGTCTTGTTGTTTGCACTGTCTTTTGTCTCACACCGTTTGCACTAGGTTGCACACGATACACTTTATGTGGCTACAACTTTAACTGTTTTGGTTTGTGTAGCACAATGGTCCTGGAGAAAAGCTGTTTCATTTCAGCATGTACTGCGTCAGCTAGATATGGTTGAAACAACAATAAAAGCTTCTTGATTTGACTTGAATTGACATGCCCATTCCAGTACTTTAATGGCAATAAATTTATTTAATTCCAGCAAGGGATGTGACCGGAGTGATATGTCTTTTATCCTGGAAAAGAAAAAAATGATCAACATTTATGTTCGATTGGCATTAGACGATTAGAAATTACAGAAGATTTAACATTACTCAGGACGCCTCCCTGTGTTAACAATCCAATCCAAATAGTGTTAAGGACTGATGAAGGATGAAATACTTGTTTTGAGACATTTGCTATTTAAATAAGCTTGTTCTAGTTCCACAGTATAACGTGTGAGAAAAGAGATGTGGAGATGTTGGACAGCTCGACCTTGACCTGTAATGTATTTACAGCACAAGCTTGATGCAACACAGGTCAGCTGTTTTCAGTAATGAAGCACCATTAGCTGTGTGATGACTCACAGGTTACTGAAAGAGCAGACCTGCTTTGATGTGGCTTTAGCCTTCTGATACACTGAGTGGTCAACAATATCCATGTGATTGATGGCGTCTCTGGCTGTTAGTATGTGCTTCATCTGTTCCCTTCTCCCTACACCTTCATCTACGCAGAGAATTGCTCATTTTTTGCTAATTCCATGAACTCACAAGGTGACATCTTCTTCACAGCCCTCATTGCTCCTGTATTCCTTTCTTTTCCCAGTATTCACGTTTTTCCCTCGGAGTTGCTTATGTATGATGATCTGAAGAAGAAGAGGGGGAGAATATGGGGAATGTTTGGATGCGGAGGGCTGCAGGACTTTCTGGCAGCCGCACACAGTCATATTGCATAAGCACAGGAAATCTGTGGGAGAAGATGATTTACAGGCTTAGAGAGAGAAAGAGAGAGACTGCGGCTGGGTTCTTGCAGAGCTCTGACATCCAGATTGCAGTCTATTTCGATTTTTCTTGTTTAGAGGGCTGGAATACGTCACTTCTAATATATTATTCTGTACCAGAAGTGAATGTGGAGAAGTTGGGGTCTGGATCAACGGTCTGTGAAGCATAGGCATGGGGAATACATTCACATCTGACTTTATGATAGATGTTAAAGGGTTAAATCTTAACCTCCTTACTCCATAACAACAACATAAACTTGGATAACACTGTATGTGGTCTGTTGTTGGAAAGTTAATGGAAAAAAGCTCTATGACTCTAATAAAAAGCCATGATTTTTTAAGAGTCTTCTGTCTCCCAGTTTAAGTGATTATATGGCTTTAAATCCTTGGTGTATTGAAGCACTGTAATCTGCCTCGAGGTTTGACAGCTTGTGAGCTTTGAGATGCTTTTCTTCTCATTATACTTGTGTTCCTGACATCTCAAACCAGCCTGATCATGCTCTAGTGATGTCAGGCCATGAAGGGCCAACAAACATGCGACAGTCACTAAGGTGCATTTTTCCCCCATTCTACTGTTTGATGTGAATGTTAACTGAAGCCCTTGACCTGTATTTACATGATTTGGTGCATTGTGCTCTAGCAACATGTTTGGCTGATTGGAATAATTACACAATTCAGCAGGTGTTCCTGCTCTGTGCATATCGAATAGTCAGTTCCTGTGCCGAGGAAAGCCAAGGGAATTTATTTTACAATTCAAATTCAGATTGTATTAGTCACAATCATACAGAGTACCAGAAGCAGTGGAAAGCTTTGTATGATTGTCTGTGTTATAAAAATAGAGCTAAAATGGTATTTAAAATTAAAATAAAATGGAATCAGTAGCACAATTAGACAAAATATAAAAATCAGACTTGGACTGGATGTAGCTTTATTCTGTATGTCAGGTTCACTCTAATTCAGCAGTAACATAGCACATACAACATTTTTCCTGAATTTATAGACAATTGTAAAACAAACTAAACTGTCTTGCTTCCTCAGATTTGCTTTTTCATCAATGATGATGATGATGATGATAATAATATAAGGCTATTAAAATGTGTCATGCTAGTATTTGAAGAAGGAAGGAATTAGTGTTAAGTCTGTAATGATCTCAGAAATTACTCTGACCTGTTGAACTCTTGGTTGCTTAATTCCCCTCAACTACACACTGTTGTAGAAAGGACATTATTTACATTTACATTTACATTATTTCCTGTCCAGTGTCACCCAGATGAGGATGAGGTTCCCTCAAGGTTTCTTCCTCATATCATCTCGATGAGATTTTCCTTGCGACCATCACCTCAGGCTTGCTCGTTAGTGATAGATGTTGGAGATAGTTTAAATAGTCATTTAAAATGAAACTTTACTATTTTTATTCTGTTTCTATGCTTCTGTAAAGCTGCTCAGAGACAATGTGAATTGTTCAAAGAGCTATACAAATAAACTGAATTGAATTGAATATAATGTGGGACCCCTCTTATTGCTGAGTTGTCCAGATGAATATTCTATAGAGCTGATTTGAAGGTTTAGCCTGCAACCTGGTGTAAACTTTTGCTGTCTGTTTACATAGAAACTATTCAGGATATTTGTGTGTCAGGTTTTTTTCTTTACTATCATTCTGTCTAGCCTGGTCTTCAGTACTATTCATAATTCCTAAATAAATACCTCTGTTATAATGTTTCACTGTCCGGTTTTAGTCACGTGTTTGATTAAGCCCGACTAACGTGAGCGCTGAAAGGGATTTGCTAGCCGGTTGCATTAGAGGCAAATATGATCAGCATTCTCGTTTTTCTCTCAGGGGAACAATAACGCAGCAACACATTAAAAGCCCATTACTAATTCAGGCACTAGAACAATAGTAATGAGGACTGTTGTGTGAGGTCTGCCGTGTGGAGAAGAATAGAAATCACTCACGTGTTCACGTCATCTTTCTCGTCTCCAACATGTTGCCTTCGTTGCTTTACCCTATTTAACTATTACTGCATGCCGGTCGAGATGAATTGCTACTACTAGCGGTAGAAGTGAAAATGCATCTTGAGCATCTATTCTCTATCTTTTTTTTTTTTCTTCTTGCACCTCTTGAGGCCCCTTCTATGCCTCCCACTCTCCTTATGTTGATTCTCTTACCATTTTCTTTTCTGTCAGATATTTTTCCTCCCACTCTGTTAGTCTGACAGACCTTACAGCTGTATCTCATGGATGCTCACTGAATGAATTTGTTTTCTCTCTCTTTAAAAAAAAAGAGCTATTATTTGACCTTCTATAAGAAAACCTGTCAACCTTTATGCATTCTGTGTAGGAGTTACACATTTTAACATTGGAGTACGCTGTATAATGAGTTAGCACTCAAAAATGAGCCAAAACTGTCTTTTTTTTTTTTTTTTTTTTTCCTTCTTGTTCTCAAAAAGAACAGTGGATGAACTGGTTGACATATGAATCTGGAGTGAATGACAGTTGTGTAGGTGTTTTTGTTCTCTCTCATAAATACGGAGTTAACATCAGTTAGTAGGGATGTGATGATGTACTCTGGTACTGTAACAGTTTGATACAATTCACCGTACAGTTCTATTCAGTTTGATTCTCAGAATATTTGAAAGAATATACTGTTTGAATGAAGAAAACTTGTGACTAAAGATTAATTTGGTAAATAAAAACAATGCTAAACTCTTTTTTTCATTTATTTTGTCTGGATAAATATTAATATTGTAAACATTATAGGTTGGTCAAGTCTTAAAAATAAATAAATATATCAATTCTACACAGAATTTGACTGAATAAACTCCCTCGACACCTTTCTTGTCATTGTTACTTACTGTATATAAAGCAGCGGTGTAAAGCTTATGCTGTCTAAAAGCTACTGAAGAGCTTTTTTTTCCCACAATATAACATGGATTTCTAGCCAAATACCCCATAATTCATTGGTCATTATGATGGGCTGAGCGATCGGGCCCAGCTCACGCTACATGTATGTGAATATATTTTGGGTTGGAGCAAATTGGGACTCGGAAACTGAAACAGAATAATTAAACATAATGCTAAATAATCATCCATCATTGAACCTTTATCCGATAACTACATTTAGTAGTGTACATAAACAAATTCTCTTAACTTTTCAGGTGCATGTTAGTGTTGAATATTTCTTGTTCTACTGGAACTTACTGGCATGTTCATGACACCAGTTTGAGACGACTTTTGCCTGGAGACATGGTGTATTGTCCTGTTGGGAATAACCATTAATAGACTGTTTATTCAAGGACATTGTCCACAGCAATACACCACCACCACCAGCCTGGACTCTTAATCACCCAAATGAGGATGGGTTCTCTGTTGAGTCTGGTTCCTCTCAACGTTTCTTCCTATTACCATCTCAGGGAGTTTTTCCTTGCCACCGTCGCCCTCGGCTTGCTCATCAGGGACAAACTGATTTCACTACTCTCACGTTCCATAATTATCTTCGATTGTGTACAGCTGCTTTGTGACAATGACCATTGTAAAAAGCGCTATACAAATAAAATTGAATTGACTTGAATTAACACGGTGGCAAATTCTATTCCTACCATCTGTATGGCTTGAAATCCAGATTCATCAGAGCAGGCTACGTTTTTCCAGACTTCAGCTCTCCAGTTTTGGTAAGCCTGTGCTCCCTCCAGTCTCAGCTTTGTGTTCTAGGCTGATAGAAGTGGAACCCGAAGTGTGTGTTTTAAGCTGTTGTAGGAGTTTTGCCTCAACGTTTTGTATGTCGGTGTTCCGAGATGCTTTTCTGTGAGTTATTATCAGAGTTACTGAAGCCTTTCTGTCAGCTCAAAACAATCTGGCCATTCATTCCCAGTTGATCTCTCACATGGTTTTTATTTATTTATTTATTTTTTTCTTTTTGAGCCATTCTGACTGAACTTCAGAGACTGTTGTGTGTGAAAATCCCAGCAGATCGGAAAAATCCAGCCCATCTGGAACCAACAGTCATGCCACTGTAAAGATCACATTTGTGATGGTTGATGTGAATCTTACGCAACCCTGTTGTCCCACGACTGCGTGATTTTACACACTGCTCTGCTGAACCATGATAAACTGATTAGATAATTACATAAACGAGCAGGTGTACAGGTGTTCTGAATGAGTAGAATAATAATAATAACAAAGGCTGACTAAGTTTGTTTGAATATCCTTTTCTTCTCTTGGCTTTTAACCTTTAACCTTTACACCCAAAAAGTTTGCTCACTGTGTCTGCATATAATTCTTTATAGACTGAGAGCGATGTCCTGAGCCTGTACAGTTTAGAGCCACAAGTGAGTATTATGTGAACTAATGGGACTAGTTTTCCTATCACTGGTTAATCATCTAATTCCATCCAGATAACTCAGGAGTCTTCAACTAAATTTGCTCGAGGTCCAGTAAATAAACCTTACTTACCAGCAGAGGTTCAAACACTTACATAGCTAAAAACATAAATTGATGTATAACATAAAATGAGTATAGAAAACATATTTATTTAACAAAATATAACTTCTCATATGAATAAACATCTTTTTGTATGTATAAAAGCAGACAGGTTTATCATCAATAAACTGAACGTGCATTTCAATAATAACAACAAAAAAGTGTTCTTTTCTGCTAAACAGATGAACACAAACCTCCCTGCCTGGTTAAAAAAAAAAAACAGAATTACAGCAGTATCATTCAGAAACAGGCAAAAGAAACAGGCAAAAAATTAAGTGCAAGTGTTGGAAAAACAAAAAGTGCAAAAAAAAAAAAAAAAAACACTCTCTTATTTGTATTGTTTCTTTAAGTCCATACAAATGTACCCTCAAATGAAAATTAAATAAAATTGTCTGTTGGACTGAATAACTTAAAGATGCATTTTGAATTTTGAATGTGCATTTTAATGTGCAAAATTGCCTTCCAGATAACCCTTTAAATCTTGTAATGAATGGGGTTAGTGCAATCCTTAAGCTGCACTGTAAATGTTCATTGGTCATTCTTGACCTGTATTTACTTTTAATAATGTTAAGTGTTGAGAATGCTGACTCACAGCTATATGTCGAGCCAAACATGCTCAAGGTGTGCAATGCCACATTTTTAAGTGTAGGGAAAGCGACATTCGGCACAATGCTTCTTCAAAGTGTCCATGTCTAGTGTTGTAATGGCGTTTAATGTTTCCACTTTTGATAACTGCAACAGGCTCCCGAGCAAATAAGACACACCGGCCTCGTACAGTTTGAACCAGGTAGAACCTTCTTCTTGAAAAACGCGGTTTTCGGCATCAACTTTTCTTACTTTTAAAGTGACATTTTTCAATAATGATAGTAACTTCACTGTCTGACCTGCGTCGCGTAAACCGTAGGACCCAAACAACCTTACTGAGCTGACTTAATTATGCCAACATAAATTTTCATTAGAGATTCATTCATTCAATTAAGTCTTTAATTAAATAATTTAGGAAATTTTGGATGTTTGACATTTATTTTATTATGTCTAATGGCTTTGTGGTCCGGATAGAACCAGTTGGCGACCCCTGAGATAACTGCTTTATGTTGACTATTTAGGGACGCTGCGACAGTATTGCTTAAAGCCACTGTGATCGTTGTTGAATCACATGACCATTGTTCAGACAAGCACTACAGTTTTGTTGTGTGAAGGAACTACAAGGGGACATCCAATCAGCTGCTCCTGTTTGTGCACTAATTTGAATTCAACAATTTCAAAATCTTTGCAGTCTTATTATTAGAACTGTAATTGGAGATTATTCTGAACCTATGAACAATTTGCATCATATTTTAAATGACCAGTGGTACACGTGAGAGCCATTTATTAAATACAGCACAATCTCTTGGTTATCATGTGCCAAATTCCAATTTGATTGTAAATAATGAAAGCGGATATACCTCTCATTTTTCTGTCTGTCTGTCTCTTT
>JAOTRN010000033.1:6305116-6317159 GCA_028566695.1 Bagroides melapterus
TTTTTTTTTTGTTGCTGGTTTTGATCTCCACGTTGCAGTTAAGTGGAGATTTGTTTGGACGTGCTTAACAATCCTTTTAGTTGGTGCATTTCTTTACCACTCGCTGTAGCCAAGCAAAACACCGAGCTCTCAGACCGTTATAAGACAATGTTTATTCAGGTCTGAGAATGTTCAGAATGTTGACTAAGCTTTTGAAAACGATGGCTTGTTTGCATTACTTGGCAACATGATCTTATCCCTGTACTTACCAAAGCACTCAGTGTTTAATGGTCCACTTCATATCACATGGATTCAAGATTCAGGATTCGGGATGGTGTGATGTGTCGTGCCAAGCCAGATTTCAAATATTGACCATTCTGGTAGACTTTCACATGGCCAGATAGCCATTATTCTCCAGCTAGAGTTTGGAACAACCTCCAAGTACAAATGTCTGGATTTTGTTTACGATCTCAAAGATGCTTGAATGAAAATGTTTGACATTTGCATCAGTTCACTTTGCCAGTGTATTGAATAGATATCTCTAGTGTGTGGCTAAGAATTGACTTCAAAATGGAAATGATCAAGTTTACATTAATGTTCTGTGCTGATTAGCACTGTAGGAGCCGAGTTGGAGTGAGGGAGGAAAGGAATCTCGATATCTCTTTTAACAAGTCTTCATTGATCTCCCAAAAATACTGTTTTTCTTTTAGTTAAAACAGTTCAAATACTGTGTACTTTGTAAACAAGCCTGCATTGAACTCCAAAAACATTAAAAAAAAACTGCATTTATAATCCCTTGGTTTCTCTAAAGCTTTCTTCCTTCTGTTGTCTCAGGGTGTTTACATTATAGCATTTTTCACAAGATGCAAAATAGAATTGTTAATAATTTATCACCTTACAAAATGAAGAGTAAATGAACTAAGAGAGATCCAATTATTATTGATGTAACCACCCTCAGAGTCGGTTATGCTAGGTACACATTCACACAGCTTTTGAAGAAACCCAGCAGGTAGGTTGTTCCAAACATCTTGGAGAACTAACCGTAGATATTCTGTAGATGAAGCCTGCCTCAAATCCTTCTGTCTCTTCATGTAATCCCAGACAGACTCGCTGATGTTGAGCTCACTTCCAGGACTCCTTGTTATTCTCTATGCTGACGATAGTTCTGTAATGACATGGCTGCATGTTTGGGGTCGTTGTCCTGCTCCAGAATAAATTTGGGGTCAATCAGACGACCTTCCTGATGGTACTGCATGATGGATAAGTATCTGTCTGTATTTCTCAGCATCGGTCCGGTCCGAATCACCAACTCCATCTGCAGAATTGGAGTGGAGCCCCAAAGTTGGAACAAACCTCCATCATGCTTCACTGTAGCCTGCAGACACTCATTATTGCTTCACTCTCCAGCCCAACTACAAACAACTCGCCTCCTGCTACACATTTGTTTGGTCAACATCTACGGTCCTCATCGTTGTCGTTTCTTTGTGCTTCTTCAAAAATAGCCTTGAACAGCACATCTTAAAAGCCCAGTCTGGTCAAATCTGTGCCTGGGAGAGACTTTGCTGGTGCACCTGCTTGGGCTAATTGGTTAATCATACACCTGACTCTGATCCCACAAAATCACTGACTTTGTGAAAGTGTACAAAGAGTGTGAGATGCTGCTTTGAAGCTACACACACATACACTGACCCTCTGGTCTTACACTGTGTTGAGATGCTGTGGTCAGTCGCCTTGGTCAGACTCTGGTCAGATTCTGTAATCAGGCCCTATGGTCAGACGCATTAGTCAGACCCAGTGGGATGACTCTGAGGCCAGTCACTGGTAAGACTGCTTGGACTGTGTGTTCAGACTCTGTAATCAGACGCAGTTGTCAGACTCTGTGGTCTGATTCTGTGGACTGATCAGAGTCTGTGGTCAGACTCTGGACAGTTGTTGTGGTCAGACTCTGTGATAAGATGCAGTGGTCTGACTCTGTAATCAGACACGGTGGTCAGACTGTCTGATCAGATGCAGTGGTCTGACTTTGGTGATCTGACTCTTTGATCAGATGGTTGAGTTGAAATCCCAGGATCACCAGTTGGTCTCAACTGCTTAAACTTTAAGTCTTCTACCATCATCCCTGCGTCTATTACCAGGTTTTGTTTTTAAGCACTAATTAGATCTGACCTGTCTTTCATTCTGCTTCATGACACTTCCAGCATGACTGTGTGTCACTATGTCTGTAGTGTTAATTGTTTCCCAGTCGTGAAGTTGTGTACACAAGCTTTTTGTTCAGCTGGTAATTTAAGCTAATATACAACATGTCTTCTTTTGTGCCCTGATGTTTTTTTTCTGGTGTTTGGTACAGATCTGTTTAAGGGACAGACTATTGCTGGGTTGCACAAATTCTCGCCCCCCACTGTACTGCAGTGTCAGTATTCACCCTATGCCACTGCATCAGCTAAAAATACCCTCGCTCCCTCTCTCTACTGTGCTCTCTCTCTCTCTCTCTCTCTCTCTCTCTCTCTACTGTCCTGTGGTTTCTCTTTCTGTGTGTCTCTCTGTCTCTCTGTCTCTCTCTCGTGCTGTGCTATGCTGTGCTCTCTCTCTCTCTCTCTCTCTCTCTTTCTACCTAGTATGACACAAAGACACTGAAGGAGAAACAGTGACATTTTTGGATAATATTCAAACAAAAGCTCATCATTACTGCATTTCATCAGTGAAACACCGTTACAAGACGTAGAGCAAATTCTCATCTCTTTGTAAGAATCCTAAGAGACAATTACTGTATTTTTCTGTAGTAGCAGCAGAAGCGTGCTACAGAGATGCTGAGGAGACACAATTATTTCTAAACGCATTTCATATAGTGAACTATGAACCAGGAGACACAAAAGACATAGCCATTACTGTACAACTGGATCCCATGCCTTAATGTCATACTTAACATTTGGCCTTCATTTATCTTGTCAGAAACAGGCAAAAAAAGCTTTAATTACTCTGAGTGTTTGTGTAAAGCTACCCAAGCTAACAGCACAACCATGTATTCTTGCATTATGATTATTAATCATGTCTATGCTTTGTTTACTCAGACCACTGTTCTAACTCCACTGATTTCTCTGTTTTGGTCATTTTTAAACCTTCAACAGTTCCCACTAGTTAAGCAATTCACAGCTAAAGAGTAACTCTTTGCCAGTGATTTCTACAATGTTCAATCAAAGGTTGTTCTTTCACTTAATACTCCATACCAAATAATTGTGGATGATGTACAGTATTATGCATCGTAAAACAGAAAGGAATAATATTATAGCTGACACTGAACCTGAGGGAGTAAGAAGGATCCAGACAAATCCTTCCAGCCAGAACTTTTACACAAATACAGATAAACTTTATCGGTAATAGGAACACATCATTTCCAGTGACATAGGCGAATTATCTCACACACACACACACACACACACACACACACACACACACACACACACACACACACACACACACACAGGTAGAGGAAAAGAGACAAAGAGCACAGTATAGAGAGATGATGTGTGTGTCTGTGTGTGTCTGTGTGTGTGTGTGTGTGTGTGTGTGTTCTGTAAAGATGTCATTGCTGCTGCAGAGGTAGCTGCTGACGGCTTTATTCATGGCTGCTGAGTTTGCCCGTCTCCTGTCACAATGGTAATGATTTTTTACAGCCAGCATTGGGTTCTTACCAAGAAATACCACAAGCGTACAGTCCACTCGTCTAATTCAGTCCATCAGATGAATTTCAGTTTGTATCAGCAATTAAAAAACCACCAGATGGATTTGACAGATTTGGACACTAGTCTCTCATTCCACTAGGCGGCAACATAGAGCAATTGATTCATTACCATACAGCTATACAGCTGTAATAAAAAAATACAGCTATGATAAAAATGAGTTAATGATGTGGAATACTTCATTAGCAAGCTCATCTTCTGAGGATGCATCCAGGTCTGTTTCAGGTCTGTAAATATATATTATTGGTCCTGAAATTGGACAGTAGTTCTTAACCTTTGTGTTATGAAAACCTCGTACTCTTCATTCTCTACAGGTTCATATAATATGAAACAACCTCCATGTTTCAGGCTACTCACTCAGTGGAACAGCTGGGCTTGGATAGAGGATACAAGGCGGTCCAGTCGAGCTGAGGAAAAGACAAACTGTTTTTTTAATATGTTTAATCAGCAGTCTTGCTATGATGACTATATAAACCACTAACTGATGTCCAGCTCTTTGTCAGCTGTCATAAATTAGACTATTTCATAGGTGGGTGGTGACATTAGGCAAGAGTCATCCCTTTTTTTAAAGCAATTTAAAAGATATTTAAAAGTTTTTGTTCGAGAGCCATTGCAAATGTTTGAGCCTCGGTATGTCACGAGACTTTTGCAGATATTAAGGAATTTAATATTTGGAGTCTTTTTAAGAAACAAAATGAATGCATTAAAGATTCAGAGGATGAGACGGCAGAGAACATGAAGCAGCTGGAAGATCTTTTATCGGAGCAAACAGGGTACAGAACATTCGGTACATTCATGTCATGTCGGAAAAATCCAGTCGAACGCAAATGAACGCCTCCACAAAGGAATAATTACAAATGGGGAAGCTCTGGAAACTCTTTTTTTAGAAACCGTCAGTGGAAGCAATTTCTGTGAAATAAGTTTGTTGAAATTAATTGTTTACCCATGTCAGAAGGAGGGATTTGTTTTAATTTGCACTATACAAGTTAACTGTCTGCACAAAATACCACAGCAATGGACAATTACATCGTATTATGTAACATTTATGGTAGTTTCATAAATTGATTACAAACAGCAACAAAAAAAGCCTAATGCCCATTCTTTGTTCTTCATTTCCTAGAAGTAAAGTTTAAAACAAACCTTTCCGTATTTAGTTGTAGTTAGTAAGGAGAAACTACAACTCCATGCTGTTCCTATCGAAAGCACCTAATTTCTACTTCCCAGAAATATAACTCGGAAATATAAACTCGGAAATATAAACTTCCCAGGAGGACTTGAACACACAGCTAATAAATGGCGATGATTCCAAGCACTAAGTCTGGAAAACCTTTCATGAGTTCTTGCAGGTCCTTAACTAAGTAGAGTTTAAATTCCAATTATTGTTTGATTGATGGATTACATTTGGTCTCCTAACAAAGGATAGTACTATATCTGAAGTGCGTTAATAACTATACCATTCATCTGATTTGGTTGAAATATAGTTTGCATAATTCATAAATAACGTTTTGTCTCTCCAGGTATTTTCATGTAGTTTCATCTGGCCCTGTTTGAAAACAGTTGCTACTTCTTTACCAACAGATGGTGCTCTAATCCATCTAGGCTACATTAGGACATGGTGAGAAAGTCAGTGACCCTAGGTGTTGGGGAATAAACAGAATTTTCCAGTAGCATTTCAAGCATTGTTAATAAATCCAATCCAAGAATATTATAGAAGTGACTGTTTTCTCCAGATGAACATATTAAACACGTTTAACTTATCATGGATGTAGTTAATGTGCAGCTTTCAATTTCTTTCTGAATTTCTTTTGTCTTTTTTTTAATGTCAAATATCTTGAACTCAAGTTAGTGACTATTTATTTCTTTGTCTTTTCAGGTGTTTTTCTGAAAAGGGGCTGATGAGCAGGTGCAAGCCGTGAGGGCTCAAAATGACGTCAGTAGCCGCAGATTATGACCACATGGAGATCCAGCAGCAGTACAGCGACGTCAACAACCGCTGGGATGTGGAGGAGTGGGACAACGAGAACAGCTCTGCCCGTCTGTTCGAACGCTCTCGCATCAAGGCTCTGGCAGGTCAGTACAATAAAATATATATATACTGTATATATATTTTGGTTACGTTTGTCAAACTAGTTTAACCAGATGAGTTGTTAAAGTGATGTTAGTTTTGTCTCAAGTGCATCTAAGAAGCCCTTAAGCCCTTTGGTATCTTTGGGACAGGTATTTGCTGTTTTTAATATTGATATTTTAATGGAGTTTTAAAGCATTTTGAACTTTTCACTGCTTTCTGAAGGCAGCAGTTTTGAAAACTCAACCAAGACTATTTTCTTTTATAAGGGTTATTTTGTTAACCTAATGGACAGACTGTTAGTGTTACATTATATAAAGAATAATGAACATTAAGCAATACTGTCTGTTAGGAGTTTAAACCTTGACTTGAACAAAAAACATAAAGACCAGCTGAACTTTTCTTTAGCCTTCAGCTGAAAAGTTTCACCGTCACTTCCTGTTGTCTGCTGTAGCATCCTGTAGTTTCCTGTTCTAGACTGACCGAATTCTTAGATACTTTTCTGCTCATCTTGGTTGTAAAAAGTTCTTATTTGAGTCACTTCCTGTCAGATCCTACCAGTCTGTCCATTCTCTTCTGATCTCTCTCATTAACAAGGAATTTCCTTCTGCTCCCTGGATCTTTGTCCTCCCAATTATTTTTAAACTCTGGAGATGTTTGTGAATAAGATTCCCTGGATATCAGCAGTTCTGAAATTCCCAAACCATCACGTCTGGCACCATGCAACCATGCTATGGTTTAAATGACTGACGTCACAGTTTTCCCCGTTGTGATGTCTGATATGAGCATTAACTGAAGCACAGTGCCTGTGCGCTCTCTTGTGTGTAGTCTGGATTGTGGCAGCCTAGTGCTTAAGGTGTTGGCTTACCAATTGGAAGGTTGTGAGTTCGATTCCCACATCCACCAGGCTGCCAGTGCTGGGCCCCTGAGCAAGGCCCTTAACCTTTTATTGCTCAGACGTATAAAATGAGATAATGTTGCTCTGGATAAACGTATCTGCTAAATGATGTCTATTAAATTTCTTCTCTAAATGAAGATAAAAGATTTAGATGTAATTGAGGTCTTAAATTGTATTTTTTTTTTTTAGCTCGGACAAGTCCCTCGGGCTCTGTAATTATGTGCGTACTCGAACTTTGAAATGCACAGTAGTATTTCAGGCACAAAGGGTTTCTAAAATTGGCCCCTCATCATTAATGCGCTCGCTTGCTAGTGTCACAGCCAGGTTGCTGTTGTGTAGCTGCTGTATATCAGCTCACTGAATAGTAGATGAATCTACTCAAGTTCCATACAGGACGCTAAATAATTCACATACTCCTTAAATATGCAAGAGTTACTGAAGCTTCATGGCTCACTTCATGGTCTCACACTCTGCCAGTGCCTTTCACTGCCATATGGCGCTGGACGCTGTTGTTACTTCATGAACTCTTCGGCATCTTGCATTTTCTCTTCTGTCATTTCAGCTTCCACTCCTCAGTTTCAGGCCCGTTTCAGGCCTTGCTTAGTCACTGTAGGGTTAGTCGATCTCCTTCAGCTTTAAGAATTGAAAACCCATCAGAATTTTGTTTGTGTTCTTGTCTTTTGTCTAACTGGCCAAAATGAATCATTGAAATAAAATCCTAGATTAAAAGTTCACTAAATATTGCTGCATGTATTCAATGAGATTTTGTCTATGACAAATTGCCGCAGACAGTACGTCTGGTTTTTTTTGTCTTGTCAGATTCTTTTCTATTTATTTTTGTATCTGTGTTTTAGTGTTTATAACAAAAAAAAACCCCACTGGAAACTTTCAAGAAACCCATGTGAGGCTGAAGTATTGATCTGTTTTGTCCTTGTGTGGTTTTCCTTTAATGTTTGTGCTACGATGGATCCAAAATCAGCTCATTCCTGAGGGGAGTGAGTTCAGTCGGCGAGTCACATGTGACAAGGTTATGTCAGCGTCCGGGGCGCTCTTAGAGGCTATCGCCACATTCTGCAAGGCCGGATGGGTCGTGCTGAATAATTAAAAACAGCCTCACCCCACAAAGACGCTTTATTCTTCTAGCCACTAGCCTCCTGCTTTTCTTTAAACATTCCCCTCAGTCTTTTTTTCTGCCATTCTTAAACAAACACTTTAAAGGCAGCTGCCAGTTATGACTTGGTTAATAACTTCAGAGCGATCTGGGAGCTGGATATGATCCTGATACTTAGCTGTGGGACGCTCTGAAAGTCAGCAAGGCAAATGATCATGCAAGGTTACAGGACAGTGAAGATGAATTATGGTGTGAAATTCTTCAAGATAGTCCTACATGCTTGTTGCTGGCGGTCATGTCGAGGGCATACGAATCCACGTGGATACCAAACGGATGATGTGTAAAAATATATATTCTTAGTTGCTGACTAAGTGAATGTGAATGGTGTCAGAGTTTTTTTTTTAATTAAGTGAGTGATTTTGTGTCTTTTGGAAAATAAAGCTTTGTGAAGAATTTATCACAATATCATGGAACGATTTTTCAAATTTCCACTATTTACTGTAATTTTCTCCTTTCATAGCTAGCTAAGCTGTTTTCTAGCTAATCCTGTCAACCTAGCTGTGGCATTTCTTTTTGCTGTTGTTGTTTTGTTTAAGTTGTCAGTTAAGAAATTTTCTTTTGCTACTTGGATATGTTGAACTAAATATTTCCTCAGTGGCTGTTTTGTCTTTTGTTTTCACTTCATTTTGCCACAAGCCATTTATTTCTGAACAGATGATGAAGCTAATTTCCTGATTGTGAATGAAACCTTATTAAATCTCTCTCTCTTGCTCTCTCTTTTTTGCCAGATTGATTTAGTTGTGGAAGCCTAGTGATATCTCAGATTATTCCTTATTCCTACACGAGTTTTGTTTTAATTTCTCTCTTTAGCTAGCTAATTATTTATGCAGCTGCTAGCTTTGTAGCTAATTCTCTATCTAGCAAGCTGTCTACCTCGTTTGCTAGTTCGTTCAAGTGGTGCCAAGTAAAACCCTCTAACTTATTTTTTAATGAAAATAAACATTTCTCAGGTGTGGCTGTTATTGGTTTCCTGAGAACATCCCTCATAACAAGACTGTATTGAAATTGACACAATTCATTCACCTTACTGATCCTAAAACGTTTTCTCTGCCTGATCATGAAATGAGATCTATAGATTTTTGCTCTAAGAACCATAAACTAAAAGAAAAAAGATAAAAATCTTTTCACAATCAGTGCAGAATGTGTAACAGTTTGGCTTCAGCCTGCACTGCTGTTCGGGTCAGACTTCACCAGCTGAAAACACACCCTGCTGTTTAGAGGTATTCAAAGATAAATACTTACTTAAGGCTGGAGTAATTAATGAACCATGTCATGTTTATCTTTAGATGTTTTCACAAAAGCCGATGTCTCTGTTTTCCATCACGAACAGCAGCATTTCAATTTTCCCATGCAATATAATCTTTTATTATTATTATTAGACTGTGAATATATTTTGCTCTGATTTGTTGGATTTTTTTTTCATACTAGTTTGCAAATGTTTTTATTGACATGCACATAAATGTAAACAGATATCTGATAACATTGTTGTATTGGTTAAATGAGCTTTTCCATGATCCCACTGATCCTCTAGAGCAAAAGCACACGATTTCACCCCAGATGTAACAGGAATTTTTTGACATAAATTGGACCTGATGGCAAGAAACTGGAAACTGACAGGAAAAAAGAGATCCAGGAATGAGTGTGTTTGTTCAGGAGAAATTGAGATGATGACTTGTTTTAGTGGGCCGGATACAAAAATATGAGGTTGAGGTGGGGGGGATTGACTTTCCTGAAAAGTGCAGCTGAGGCAAGCTGAGTGTGGGCTGTTGTGCTGAGCACATCACATGAAAATTGCACTCAATAATTCCCCTGCTTTGTTCCACCACTCAAAAGCCACTGCATTTTTGTCTGTCCCACATATTCATATGCAGCCGTGGAAAAAAAGCGGGTTGCTCTCCTTTTGTGGCCCTATAAAGGATTTGTCAGGGCTTAATTTAGTCAGTCACAGAGGCTTTTTTATATCAACATTTCCTGCTGTCAAACATCAAAAATCATTTTTTGTCTCTGTTAAGAACTCCAGCTGTGTTTGGCAACAGCGAGCATCCTGCTCATCTCCCCCCTCCGTCATGACAGAATGGTGTAGCCCACCACCTTCTCCTTCTTTCTCCCTCCCACCTCTCCTTATGCTAATACGATGCTGACATCACTGTGGAGCACACTGACCGTGATAGGCTGCCTGGGCCAATGCCAAGCCCCAGGCTCCACCCCCTACTTCCTCTGGGCTTGTGAAAGGTGTGCTCTGTTTTGTTCAGCGCTGTCTTCACTGTATGCTTGAGTCCACCACACATGCTCTCTAATTCACTCTTGTCTCTCAGTCTGGCAGTCTCAGGGATGACAGAAAATGAGGGCAGTCTGTTTTGAACATTGTGGGAGAGGAAAAAATCATGCTGTCTGCCTGTGATTGAGGATCGGTTACATAAATCCAGAACAAGCTGGATGCTTGGACAGCATCAAGCCTGGTGTTTGTTGGTTAAGAAGGGTTGGTAAGAAGACGCGTTACTTTCTAACACACTCATGGAGCTTCAGAGAGCTACCAGTATGCCTGGACCCCTGACCCCTGGACCTTTATCTCCGGGACGTGTTTCTCCTGGGCATCTCTCCCCTGAGCACCTGTCTCCAGGTGCAGGACCATCTTACCAAGGATCCGGTCCTGGCCCCAGTTACGGTGCAGCCGCTTTTAACTATAACCTGCTGGAGGGTCGATTTAAGCAACTGCAAGGTAAGTAACCTAGAAACTGTGTATAACTGTAGACACAGACAGATAAGATTGACTGTACAATGCTTATAATCCACCTTTACTATATTGATACCTTAGAGAGTGAAATGAGAGGCACAGAGCACCAGGATCAGAAAGACCTGACAGAGGAGGTTTATCAGCTTGTGAAATATTAATGAGAAGCAGGAGAGGATGAGGAGGAGCTTGGGTAGTTTTGTGATGTGTGTGTGTGTGTGTGAGACACATGCCTGGCCTGTATATGTACTCTCACGTGTCAGGTTATCCAAGCGTGTCAGCTTATCTTTGTTGCCTGATTAACATAATGTGAACCCAATGTCAAAGAGAAACCTTATTTTATTGCTATTGGTGGATTTCAGAGCAGTTTTTCCCCTCTACTGATTGGCTTATCAGTGTCAGCGGAAGAAAGGTTACAGGTGGAGGTGTTTACCTTCACTCTGCTCTGTGAAGAGGCTGTAATTCAGCAGAGGTGCACCATCATAAACGTACAGCTGTAGTACAGTAAATTTGGAGCTGATTTGTTCATACTAGATGAAATATCCAGTGTAGTTACTGCATGCATGACAATAGCAGTTAACTTTAACATGAAGATTGGTGTATAGTTATAAAGAAAATCTCATATATTTAAGTCTGTACACTTCCAAATTCGATTGTGGTCCCACAGTTTGCTATTTTATGTGCTTCTTTTATAACTTCCCCAAAGCTCTTTCTCCTCCTGTGAGCAGCTTTGGATCTTCTTAGTTGTAATATTTGCCCTGGGTTTCTTTTTGACACATGGGCTCTAATTAATCTCTGCCCTTTCTTCTTGACATAGCGAGTCAAACACTGCCAGATGTCTTAGACTGCCTTGCTAAAATCAGGTCTGAATTCTGAGAGAGTCGTAAAAAGTCCTTTGTAACTGGGACTTGTTAATTTGTCGATGTTTAATTCTAAGTTGTAAAAAGTTAACACTTTGAGCAGACAGATGACTGATAGCTAGTCTGATAGCTACACTTAATTTTTAGGTATAAAGCTTTTTGGTTCTGTGTAGAACTTTATTTCTAAGCGTTATCATATCAGAAAGGAAACTTAAGTTAAATGAGTTTCTGGAAGATGAGTACAGATGAACAGTCTCTGAGTCTCCTCTTGATGTTGTCTTGTGTTAGTTGTAGCCCCTGAAGATGCCTTAAGTGATTGGTCATCCATTAATGAAGGTCTGTCTCAAGTTACACCCAGTTGTCCGATTACTATTCAATTCACATCACGAGAAGTCCAGAAGACCGAGTCAGGCGTTCTTGCATTTCTTTATTGTGCCTCTCTTTTTCTTTTCTCCATGAATGGGGCCTTTAGCTAACAATACTCCACTTTGTCCACCTGACAGCATGGTTCATAAGACCAAGTGGTAAATTCCTTCAGTTAACATACGTTTTCTTTTTAAAAACTGTCAAAAGATGTAGGAATAATAGAATATAATAGAATA
>JAOTRN010000033.1:6389016-6403246 GCA_028566695.1 Bagroides melapterus
GCTCAAAAGGCCAACAGTGACAAAAGGGCCATGTTGGGGCTTGAACCCTCAACCTTCTGATCATTAACCCAGAGCCTTAACTGTCAGGCCACCATCTTATCTAACGCAAGAAACGTAAGGTAGGAAGAGTGTTTGTGAAAAGCTGCGTTATATGGTGTGATTGGGGAAAAGGTGTGTACAGTTCCTGTGACTGTGAAGGTACCAGTGGATTGTTGTGCTGGGGATTGTAGTCCATTGTAGACATGTTTCAGTGTGTTCTGGGAAGTGAGAGCTAGTGAGACATTATAAAGTCCAAATTTACATTGTTTAGAATACAGAAAAATATTTTCAGTCCTAATTATTCTCTTTGTTCTCTGAGAATAGAATAGAATAGAATAGAATAGAATAGAATAGAGTAGAATAGAATAGAATAATGAATGTATTGTTACACCCCTACTGATCACTGACCACCACTGTTTTCACACTCATGCTCTTCATTAATAAGAAAAACGGTTAAATCATTCCTTTTCTGATAAAAACTCAATTCTATTTTATCTTTAGAACATCTTCCTTCTTCATGCGGACTTTTTCAGCATGCATTAGTTCCTGTCCTCTGAAAGAGTTGGATCACTGCAGACGTTTTGCGATAAATGACATTATCACCCCTTGTTAAATATTTGACTGCATCTTGTTGAATAATAGCTTTTATGTGTGTGTGTGTGTGTTCTCTTTTAGTCAGAGAGAAAGGTGAGATTCAATGAGATCATTAGGAGGAATTCCAAACATGCTGCTCTGATCTTGATGTGAGTACTGATGTTTAATATGAACATTAACTGAAGCTCTTGACTTTTATCTGTATGATTTTTTTTGTATTGCTTACCCTTAATTGGCTGATTGGATAAGTGCATGACTGTACAGGTGATGCTGTAGTGTTCATTTGCTCTTTTTCATTGACCAGACGAATAATCTCAATGCCTAATCTGTATGTGTGTCTCAGTTCGTTACCTGTCCCACAAAATGACTGTCCCAGTTCTCTCTATATGGCTTGGCTGGATACTCTGAGCTTTGGACTTCACTGCCCTGTCCTGTTTATACGAGGAAATCAGACGAATGTGCTCACATTCTACTGCCAGTAACAGACAAACAAGCAATAATGGTGGGTCAGATTATGCAACAGACACTTGACCAAAATCTTTCTTACAAACATACTGTAGCTTGAGCTTGTTTCTAAAGAAAGCTTTCAACCACTTCCATTTTAACTCAATATGCATTAATAATGGGCAGCTATTTTGGGAAACTCTGCTAGTTTAGATGGGAGTATTTTCTCCCTAATCCTCTAATTCTCAGTTATTATTGGCATGCAGCCAACGTTAGCTCATGTATTTCCAATCAAATGCACAGTTAATATTTTACTTTCGCTAATTATCATAAAACGTCGTTTGAAACCATTTCGGAGGTTCTTGTGAAAAAATTAGGTTTTCCTAAAATTGACCTTATTTGGTAAAATGTTTTTGTAGTAAGTCTAGAAATGTTACTTCAACTTGACTTTAAATTTTATTCAGTAACTAGATGAATAGTTGTAAGTAATTTCTTGGTAGCTTAATTTCTCAAGATGATTCAAGGTTAGAAATAATTAATTTTTACTGCCAACATTTTTTGCTATGTTTAAATATATGAAATGTTTGTATGTGAAGTTTGGACCACTTTAACAAGCACTACACCAAACGGTAACGTGAATGGTGAAGTTGGAAATTTATGATCTATTGAACACACAACTATTTGATTCAACTATTCTATTAAACCCAAATCTTTCAGCTGTGTGTTGAGGTCGTTGTCATATTTGTATATATATTAAACATCAATATCAGATCATGCATTTTTGGTGACATTCATATTCTTGACGTGTGAAAACTGAGTGCGTGCAAATGATATTCTGTGAGGAAGCAGACCATTCTCTAATTCTCCACGCCACTTCCATACAGCTAACAGCAAGACAGCACAGTGGGGCAGCAAATAGTGCTGTGGTCTGTTTGATTAAAAAAAATATAAGGACCTGTGCATTTTATGCAACTCATCAAATAACATTTTATGAATTTCATAAAAATGGCTTCAAGGTTAGAACTTCCTTCCACAGCAACTAAAACTGCTGTGGTTATTTATAGACATTCTCTTATATGCAAATGATAAAAAAAAAAAAAGGGAAGTAGAAGAGGTAAAGAAAAAAAACAAAACGATTAAATATTTCTTGTATTAATATTGTGGGTTACAGGTTCTACAGAAGAAAGCCTGGTTCAAGCAGACATAACTAGAGAGGCTAAAATATCCAGTCTATACAAACGTAAAGAGAAGCGGCTCAGAAAACACCCTTACTTTTTCCAGGCCCAGTTTGGTTGAGTCTGTGCTCATGATCATCTCCATGTTTTGTTCTTGGCTGACTGGAGTGAAGCCTGTTGTGGTCTTCTGCTGTTGTAGCTCATCCACCTCAAGATTTGGTGTTGAACATTATGTTGTACTTTTCTTTTCCTCACAGTTGTAAAGTGCTTGAATAACTGTCAGCTCAACTCAGTCTGGTCATTCTGTGCTGATCTCTCATAGCAACAAAGGGTTTCCAGCTGCAGACCCACACTGGAGACTCACCTAATAGTTGTTCTTTAAAATATTCTGCAACGCCCAGAGTTTAACAGTTTCTGATCTGTCTCTGCATGATTTTTAACACTGCTGGTGCAACATAATTAGCTGAACTTGGAAGACAACGAGGAGAGAGAGAGAGAGAAAAAAAATTGAACAAGGAAACAGTTGAATTCAAACAATTTATACCAGTTTTAGCAGGAATTTAACATTACACAAATACACCTGTGCTCTCTTCAAATATACAAAACCAAAAAACTATAAATATCAATAGTAAAGTAAAATGTTCAAGTCTGGTATTTGGTGGGTAAATCAAACAGTCAATGATACCCAGGGTAACATTAAATATCAATTAAAACTCCAAAGCAGTATACCTTTGCATTTACAAGATATTACTCAAACAAACAAAACAAAAAAAAAACAAAAAAAACAAAAAAAAAGACAATTGTGCTATGGTAAAACATTAAGACAGAAAATGACAGCTCTACCAAACACCTCCTCAAAAGTTTGTATGTTTAATCCTATAATTATAGTAAATAATTTTGCTAATGGCAGCACATTGATTTTTTTTAATAGGTTTAAATTGCAGACAGTTAAAAGTTTCACATGTTCATTCAGTCCAACTCAGACTCCAGCACTCAAAATGTCTGTCTGGACATTAGCCTTCAATTAGTCACATTTTCATTTTGGTCAAAGTATCTCTATTGAAAGAGTCATGGTTTTTAAAAAAAATATCTGCAGCTGATACTCTGGAGGCACATCACCTTGCATGCATAGATTTCAAATCCAGAGCAACACAAAAGTGAATACTTTTGTACACACACACAGACACACACACGATCTTCCTGTTCTTCTCAGTTCAATTATGCATTTGGGAATCCAGAAATCGCAACCATCTACTGCACACAGAGTTCAGGAAAAGATACATGATTTGTAAATCTGCTCTAGACTCTTTCACTTCAGAACAAAAGCAAAGTAAAAACCTGCATGACGATTCCAAATATTAGCTTAAAGCATACTCAGGAGACAGCAGAGCCTGTTAACTGAACAAACAAAAAAGTATTTCCATTATGACAAGCCGCTGACCTGATTATTTATAAGTTATAGTTAGTTATATTAAGCTCTAATGAAATCAAATCAAAATTTTACAGTTTCAATTTAGCTGATCAGCAGCAAGTAATGAGATAACGGAGCAAACAATTAAGGCAAAAAGTAACAGATAAACTGAAAATATAGCAGAAACAAACATCACAGTAACAAACCGGAAATTACAGAATGATCATGCATTCAAGTTTAATGCTCCATGAATTTACCTTAAAAAGAAAACCTGAATAAAGAATACAGAAAATGTTCAAATGCTTAGAAGTGAACATTGTGACCATAGGAAATTAATATAGCCTGGGCATAATTATAGCTTTAAAATGACACAAGCAGTATGGAGGATTCCATGGTTTAAGGAACAGTCTTACTTTATAAGGCACATTATCAAGGTCAGCTCTAATTGGTGATAGGGTGAAGGTTTCGAGTTGGTCAATTATTAATGAGCCATTTCTAATCAACCAGCGCACACTACGTTTTCTTAGAACGGACAGATTGACCAATTTGGACATTTTCACCTTTGCAACATCAAGTGCACAACACTAAATATTTGAATAAAGGCTAGTGACAACACTAATGTTAATAAAGAAATGTGTATTACAAACATTGTACATTTGGTTGTGAACATTGTGGTGAATTTCTGCACACAGTTGTATTGTGGGTCTGCACAAAAAACAAGGGAGGAAGTCAGACATCTCTTATACTTCTTAATAATGAAGCTGTGCATGCCTTCTTCCCAGAACAGAAACAATTCTCACTTATGGAAACACCATCACCTATCTGCAATGGCAGTCTTTATATCTTTCATCATCACTTTGATGTCCTTGTCCGCTTAGCTGGTGTGACTGAGCTTTCCATGCCTCTTTTTGTCGAGGCTTTTGGAGATCCCGTCTGTGCAAGAGTGGCTTCCATCTTTCTTTGAGACCTTGTGAGAACTTGGTCTTCTGATAACAATGGCTTTATGTCCATAATTTGAGACTGGGACATTAAACTTTCAGCACTTTTATGAATAGGTGATTTCTTATTGTCAGTTTTTGGTTGTGGAGACTTCTCAGCTTTCAACAGCATTTCTTTCTTACTCATGGTTTTAGGAGTGGTTACACAGTTAGATTTTAATAATCTGGGAAGAACCCTCTTGGATGAGATTCTACCCTTTGCATTTAAATATCTCAACCCTCTACCCCCACCTTTTGGCATTTTCCGTTTTGCAGCAGGTGTTTTTGCTTTTTTAGACAACTTTTTCGCTTTTTTGACAATGGTTGATTTTTGTCCTCTCCTTGTGGATAGTCTTTCTTTAGAGACCTTCTTTGTCAGTGAATGACTATCATCTACCTCAACTAATGACCTCTTTAAATTCTTCAAAGAGTTTTGTTGGACTTGTTTTTTCTCACGCATATTGGAATATTTCCTCAGAATTCTAGCACTTGCTGGATTTTTTGCACTTGCTGGATTTTTCGTGCTTGCAGCAACTTTGCTGTTCTCAAGGGACTGTGTCTGTATCAAACTAATAGAACTCTGTGGCTTTGAAGAGATCCTTGTGGCAGTTCTAGGTTCTTGTTTTTCTTTGCCTTTAGCGATACCCTGAGCTAAAGCTTTAGCAATTAGCCTTTTGTTCTTGGGGTTGCTTTTCACAGGGGATGCAATAGCAAACTTTTTCAGGTGCTTTTTTAAGCGTTCAGCCTGAAGACTTGGGAATACACCATCGGAGGACTCTGGCACAGAAGGAAAGGTCTGAAAACCCAGCTGTGTTTCAGATGGAAGCCTTGTGTTAATCTTCTTTACAATAACAAGAGATTTTGTTTCTGTTGACTGCAAGAACCAGCGGCAGATATTGGGAAGGTCAAAGGATTTCATAAATAACATTTGCACAGGAGAGAATCTCTGCTGCTCTAATGACCTTGGTTTCCTAATTCTTCGTTTACTTTTCCATATTTCCTTTAGTCTGTCTGCCTTATTTTTTGGTTTTGGTGCAGGCTGTCCCTCTTTGTCCATCTGAACCCACCCTTTTTGCATCTTTTCAAATTTACTATTTAAATCTGAAATCAACTGTTGGTTTGCTTCCCCATTTAAAGCCTCCAAAAACTTGCATGGACTGGTAATTACATTACTGGTAGTTGGTAAGTTTAATGAAGTAAATGAATCTGTGATAGAAGAGACTTTCAGTTGGTCATTAAAATGTTTCTCAGTCTTCACATTAGCACTGTTGTTGTTGTTGGGTTCCCCCTTGTGGACTAGAGACTGTACAGATGTTCTAGACATCTTTGGAAGTCTTGGAGAAAGCTTTTTGCTCTTGGGAGGTGTTTGTAAACAATCCTGCTTGTCAGCACTACAAGTATTGCTTCTTCTCAATGACATGCGCCCGGGGCTCTCGGACACCGTGCCAGCATCTGAACCAGATGAATTGCAGGTGGATGACTGTTCTGCCAACAGACCACTTCCACTTCTTAGAGGCATGTGTCCAGTGTTTGCCAATTTCTTACTGGTAACACCACCATCCTCAACGCCAGACTGTTCAGTGATGGCACCCAATGAATCCTTGATCACATCAGAGGACCCTTCACTGATATGGCGACTGACTATACTACAGTTTCTGCTTCTCAGTGGAATGACGCGTGTCGCACTCTCTAAACTGCTCGCATTTGGAGAAACGCAGGAATCTTTGTCAACAGTCTGCTCAGCAAAAACGCTATTCCTGTTTCTCATAGGCATTCGTCCACTCTTCTCTGCAGTGCCTGCAGTGGGGGTACTGCAAGAATCTCCATCCTTAGGCTGATCAATAGTAATTCCATTTCTGCTTCTCAAAGGCATTCGTTCAGGGGTGTGTGGATTATTTTTGGTAGGTGGAGAGGAGTTAGCAGTGCTAATAGAATGCTCACTTTGAATGTTCCTATTTCTAAGAGGCATTCTTTCAGAAACCTTTACAGATTTCCCAGGGCTGTTCTTTACAGGAGATTCGGCACTCTGAGTAGGAGCGTTCACCTCGTTTTCAGGATTATTAATTACCACACAACCTTGGCCTTTAGGGTTTTCATTTGGGTTTATCTCTTGGACATTCTGCTCATTGGACTCCAATTTTTTCACCATCATTAGCTTTTGCTTCTGTCTTGTGAGCACTTTGTTACCCATAATGTCAGTCTGTTTGACCACTGGGGACTGTTGCACTTTCTCAGGACTAAAATCGGGGACATCTACATTATACTGACCTCCCTGACATGGCACATTTTCCTCAGTGTGCTTCAATTTAGAAGACATGAATGACTGTTCAGTCTCTGGAATATTTTTTTCAAGGACAGCCATTTTTGTTTGATCTGAAACTTCAGAGCCAAATGTTTGTTCAGATAAGGCTTTGCAGACACCACTACGCAAACACCTATCTGAAGGGATGGGATGTTTAGCAACTCCCTTCTTTGGAGAGAAATTTTCTAAAATACCTTCGCTATGTTCAAGTTGGTCTTTTGTAATAATTTCCTCAACCACTAATGCAGAACTCTTAGACTCAACTTCATCTGGATTTGTTGAATCCACCTCCTCAGTTTTTTGTAATTTTGTGCTGTTATCTGTACAAGTCAGTACCTGTTTTCTTATACAGTTAGACTGTTCTGGGGACGTCAAATCACTTCCAAATCTCAAACCTTCTGCCTCAGACGCATCATTTCCTATGCTTGAGGTGTCTGTGTTTAGCAATTCCTCTGTGGCTATACTTTGACCATGGACCTCTGTTTCTATGCCACCCAAGATCACACTCGATGCAGGAGTATCTACAGTTTCTTTTGTTGCAAATTCTACTTCTTCAGTTGTTTCAGTTAAAATGGTAGGATTGGAAGTACTTTCACTATTGTCTGAAATGTCACATATACCCCCATTAGAGACCTGCTGCATTAATGGATCGCATTCTTCATCTGAATGTAGACAGGGAATTTGTTCTTTTTGTTGAGTTTGACCTGTTTGACTAGGTTCTACAATGAAATCCTCGCTTGTTATTTCAACAACATCTCCTGGAATTTCTGTCACCACTGACTGATCAGTCAGGTTTTTGTTCATCGCAGTTTCCATACAATCCCCAGTAAAAGGTACTGTGATAGCAGGTAAGCCGTCAGGTTTAGTAAGAGCCTGCTTCGGAGTGATTGATGTGGTCATCTCAGGCATAGGAACAGGATAATTCCCACTACCATTCTGAGCAGACTTGGGAGCCAATGTTCGCACTGTTTTTATCTCCCAGCAATCCCCAAAACTCAGATGCCCTCTTGTGCTTTTTCTAGCATTTTTCCTTGGAAGCATATGGTTCCGAGTTTGAAGCTTACATTCAGTAATTGGTTTCCCTACATAGACAATGTCATATTTAATATCAGGATCATTTAAAGTGTGACCTATTGAGCCAAGCCTGGGGTGAGAATGAGAGCCTCTGCTACTTTTCTTAGCTGTTCTTGAAGAACTGGGTGAAATGACTTTTGTGGTTGCTTGAATTGAGCAAGGTTTAACAGGAGTTAAATCATTGCTAAATACAGGAAGGCATTTAGGGTCAGTGTGTCCATGACTTGTAGAACATGTAGACAGCGAAACAGTATCACAATCAATGCTATTTGTGTATGACTGCATGTCAGAAGCACATGGGCCCTGCTCTAAAGTGCCAGTATTAGGTTCTTGAATGATTGTGGCCACCTCAGACAACTTTTTGGCTTCGAGGTTTCCATGGTTGTTTTTAACAATCAGTAGAGGTGGACACTTAGGCTGAATGTTTGGACTGCTACATTCAAGATCATCGTCGTTATCTCCAACATCTGTCTCACCATGATCTATGGAAGATCCATTCTTGATTGATGCAATCAAGGGCCCATCAGTTTTCAGTTGCTGTCCTGCAGGTGATTCTTGTCCCCCATTTGTGTCTCTTGCTAGAGTTTCTTCAGTACCTTGAATGTCTGACCTCTCTTCTGCACAGTCTGAGCTTATTGTTTTTTCTGGGACCACTGAGGTGGACACTTGTACTTCACTGGAGGAACTCATAGCCTTTATTTCACTTTGCAATAATCCAAACGCATCGACAATCTGCCGCTGGTGATGCAAACACAGCTTAGCCATAAACTGTTCCAATGTGGATGATGACTTTAGATCTCCTGCTTTAGAAAAACCTGAAGCTTGCCTAAAAAGAGAGGGAAAAAAACAGAGATAAAAAAAAACATTATCTACTTTAACTTTAAACTCTCAGCAAATAAAATATTTTTATTTTAGTCCATATAAAACAAAAAAGTAATGAGACTTGTAAATACAAAATGTCCCAAAGGTATTCCATATCTTAGAAACAAATACATTTATAAATTATCCCAACTGCTTGAATATGTATCTGTCCCAGGGAAAATAATCACTTGGAACATTATTCCAGCTCATTCCTGCTGATAGTCTTAAATATCCACAAAATTTGCAAGCTCATTCTCATACACTTAAGATCACAGCAGTGCAAAGCTGGTGTTCTTTGAAAAGCTATACAAGAGCTCTTTTTATAAATGACAGTGAGGGGAAAAAATTATTTGATCCTCTGCTGATTTTGTACATTTGCCCACTGGCAAAGAAACTAGAATTTTAATGGTAGGTTTGTTTTAATAGTGAGACACAGAATGACAACATAAAAATCCAGAAAAATGCATTTAAAAAAAGTTATTAATTGATTTGTATTTGAATGATTGAAATAATTATTTGACCCCTTTGCAAACCTTGAGAGTACTTGGTGGAAAAACCCTTGTTGGCAATTACAGAGGTCAGACATTTCTTGTAGATGGCCACCAGGTTTGCACACATCTCAGGAGGGATTTTGTCCCACTCCTCTTTGCAGATCCTCTTCCAAGTCATTAAAGTTTGATGATGTAAAGTAAAGTGATGTTTGGCAACTCGAACCTTCAGGTTCCCCCACAGATTTCTATGGGATTACAGTCTGGAGATAGGCTAGGCCACTCCAGGACCTTAAATGTGCTTCTTCTTGGGCAACTCCTTTGCTGCCTTGTCCATGTATTTTGGGTCGTGCAGGAATACCCATCCACACCCATTTTCAATGCCCTGACTGACTGCTTGTGTGTACAAGTGTCTTTTATACGGGTAACGAGCATTGATTAGGAGCACTCCCTTTAAGAGAGTGCTCTAGTATCAGCTTGTTACCCGTATAAGAGACACCTGGGAGCCAAAAATCTTGCTGACTGATAGGGGATCAAATACTTATTTCAATCATTAAAATGCAAATCAATTTATAACTTTTTTGAAATGTGTTTTTCTGTATTTTTTTTTATTATTCTGTCTCTCGCTGTTGAACTGATTCAAGGTAAAGAGGAAGCTACGTAGAGGAGAGAAGAATTTTTTCATTTTGACAAACAGCCTGCTTAAATTATGCTGAATCTTACATCCATTGTTCAATACTGAAGTAAACTGTCCGGCTATAAAACAAGACAGATCTCATTATTGCATCATTACTGCTCTTAAATGTTTAGTAGAACACTGAAGCTCATCAAGAAAAATGCAATCTATATATACACACTAACCGTTTAACTGGTGTTGTCAAATTCACATGAGGGCTTCTGAGAAGCATGCTGTCTGGATTACGATTCTTCTTAATTGAAAGATCCAAAACACAATCTGAAAAGTCACACATATGAAGAATATTGTATTCACAAAGACTTGTGTTTTTAGTGCACAGATGTCAACATTTCTAACAAGAAAAATCAGCAAGCAAAAACAGAATTCTACCATAAATATATTTGTTGGTGTGTATATTTGTTGTATTTAAGAGAGAGATTGCATGATGATGCAAACAGTTTAAAAAAAAAAAATCAACACAAATGTCTGAAGTGACCGCTACCTAAAAGGGTGAACCAAGTTTATTTATTTAAATTTTATTTTATTTTATTTAAACAGATGATGACGGTCCCTCCCACTTATTTACTTCTGACTTACAAGACTGAGTTTCTGGAACTCAAAGGTCAAAGTTCACCTAAATGAAAGTGGCATGATACAAAAGTAACCACAAACTGATTATCCTTCAAACAGCATTCATTACATTGAAGCAAAGTTTCAGGTTCCATATGATTGATGCAAGGTGTCACAAACCACAAATGCTATGACTAGACCACAGATGTTAGCATCTCTATTTAATGACACATACAACAAAGATATCATACCTTGTTCATGGATTTCTGGTCTGACCTTCTTGACTGAAAGGTCCAGAGGTGCATCTTGGTCTTCCATGAGGAGCTTACTGAGGACAGGATTATGTGTAGAGGCAGCCGCTGTAGGTGTAGATGTAGCAACAGCGATGGGTGATTGGATAGAATGAGTTTTCAGCAGGCTTTGGTCCATGCCATTGTGCTGAGGTGAGTCCTGAGAGCTGGTATCTGAGGTAATATTCACAACTAAATGATTGATCATTTGTTGCATTGTATGACAAGCCACCACTGGGATGTGAGGATCCGGGATCCTTGGTTTGTACTCTGTGGAACACAAGATTTTGCCTTGTTCATTATATTGCTTCTATACAGAACAATGAAAAATATACACTCAGAATCCACATTACATCAGCTCAAGCTGCCAGAAAAGAAATAGTAGCTCATAAGAACTCTTTGGAACTGTGATGAGCAGAGAAGCATCTGAGATTTCTCAGACAACACATCAATGCTACAATGGGCAGAGTCACCAAAATTAAATCCTGGAAAAGGACCAATTTTGGTGAGTGTGTAGACATTCTGATGATTGATGTACCTCAAAGTGGACAGTGAGTACATATTGTAAACAATGAAAAACTAATGGTGTGCTTACCTTTCCTGTGCAAGACTGCATTGAGGAATTGTTCAACTTGCCACTCAAGTCTGTTGATATTACAATGATCCTTGCCAAGTAAAGGTTTGCCTCCACTTTCCACAATTTTGTTATTGAGTGCAATTACATGTTCCTGTTGGTTTAAAAGCACACAAAACTGTTGCAAAAATATATAATTTTAACAGATCAGCATTCCATCATTTCCCATCTCTTCTTGTTATAAACCAGGTTTGGGTCTCTCAAGACAAAAAAAAAATTCTTTTAATGGATGGAGTAAAGCAGTCATAGCCCTGTATTCGGCTTGTGCTGAAAACAGCTGGCCATAATAAGGGAACAGCTTAATAATGAAAAGAAGGAAACAAAGAAACAAAAAGAAACTACCTTCACTTTCTCTCGTCTTAAGCAGCAGAAAAGACAATTTTCATCAAATGACCAATTTGACACACTTGCAGGCTTATAATCTGTGGATCCAAAAGGAAAAGTAAAAATTATAGATGCGAGGAATGGAAATGGAATTTTATACAAGGTATGACCTTACTGCAATAAGAAGTTTGACAAAAGTGCAAGCAATCTGCCTCCCCCCATTATGGCTTAAAGTAACAAAACTAAACTAAAAACAACAAGAAACAATCCATAACTCTTGCTATTTAAAGTCTTTAACCTGAAGTGAATCCACCACTAATCCAAGATACAAAAAAAAAAAACAAAAAAAAAAACACAAGCCTGAAACCAAGTTCATCCATCAACCACTGCCCTGTAGAGCTGGGGGTAGTTAAGGTTCAAGTAACCACAGTAACATGCAGCAATAATACAATATGATAAATCAACTGTACAGCAGTCATGACAATACATACAACCAAGTCCTCATTTCTTGTCATTTAGTCTTTAATTGTACAAAATTAATATAATTAATTAACTAATAAAATTCAAGCAGAAATTCAACTTTAAGTGGTACAGGTGAGGGTAAACGATGAAGCAAACCATTATCAACTATTATGTCTAAATAAACAGTAAGTATATTAATAAACAATGTTCTGGATTTTTGTGAACTGTAACATCAATCTTCATGCACATCCCCAAATAAAATACCATTCACAGTTCCACTGATTGGCTAGTTATGCAACAGATACTGCCTGGGTAAATTAGACACACCCCTCTCAATATCATACTAGTGGTAAGGAGATGAGAAAATGTTCCAGAAGTTATTGACAAAATGAACAGTATAATGATGAAACATGCTGTAACATAAAATAGGCAATGAGAGAAGTAGATAAAGTAAATGTACAAAGTTGTGTAAAAACGTGTTTAAAAATTAAAGTTGTTTTTATGTTTTTCATTTTTAACTCATTGTGGGGACTCCACAGATGTAAACAAACAATCACATACGAAAAATAAAAAACAAGAACAATCTGGATCACGTAGCAGTGCAGATACTGAAGAGGATATTCTCTATAGCTCCAGCACTGAATTACTCACACTGGCAGTGTAAACAACAGAGTCTATATAATGTGATGAAATATCTAGAAATGTAATACTAAAAAGAAATGTAGAAAAGAAAAAGCTATATACTTGCTGCAAACTAGATTGAGACCTTGAATAACTAGTAATACTAATACCTAATATCAAGTTGGAACTGAACTCTAGAGCAAGGTGTATCCAGGTGGAGTAACTAATGAAAAACAATGGCCATGGCCAGACACGCTATTAATATACAGGATATCGCAAGGGATGCACCTGTAATCACATTTTATCAGTTGCAGGGATGCCCAGGAGCTAAAAGCAACTCAAAAATCACAAATAAAAAATAATCTAGCTAATAACAAACAACATATAAACGGTTATATGAAAATCCAATTTAGTTCAGCTGATAAATACAAAACATACAATAATCATAGATAAATGCAAGGGCAATGTGCCCAGAATTTGAGGAAAAATTTTTTTTTTTTTTAAATCCATAGCACAAAGAAACTCCCATTTACTGCCAACTATTAGACAAATATTAGTGTACAAATTTGTAGGTTAACTACAATACTGGTAAAGTGAGCCACCAGGAAGCCCCAAGAACCCATGTTTATACCACATTTCAATGCATCTTTCCTATAATAATAAAGCAAACAAAAATCAACCACTACCTTTCATTAATCTATTACATGTTTCAGCACAGTACTTACTTCCTGTGAAGGCAATACTATAGTCTTAATTACCTCTGCATGGAGTTAGGTCTTCTAAAATTCTTGACTCAAATAACTCCAAGATCTTCTCAACACCTGTGCAGAGAAAAAGTTGACATGAGACACTATTGAATTACAAAGCAGCTTGTTTTCACTCATTTCATTAAAAACTGATTTTCTTCACAAAAAGGCAAACAGATTTTTCAGAAGTCTTTGCTTTTCCCACCAGGCACAGTGGTTTTAGAAACTTTGCAAACAAAGAGATCAAAAGCTGGCACAGATGTTAATCACAACCCCACCACATAAACAACCAAGGTCAGTCAACAATCAGTTTGCGAGCTAAAGGAATCCTGTCCAAATTATGCTAGTTAAACCAGTCATTCTTGGTTGTTTAGGATCTTTTAGCCTGAAGATGTATTTACTCTATTTGCCAATCCAACCTGCCCTCTGACAAATGCACAAATCTACCAGTAACAATGACACAATCAATTGTAAATGCAAATGTAAGATTGGCAGATAGGAAACACCATGAACCCGTTTACCCACAAAGAAGGCAACACAAA
>JAOTRN010000033.1:6413566-6423566 GCA_028566695.1 Bagroides melapterus
TTTATGTTCTCTAAATTTGATGTGATCGCTAAGAAGGAATATGTCTGATTCAGTATCTTGTTCAAATTCAATTGAATATTTATGTGAATAAGTCATGTTTTTACATCTGTATGAACTGACAGAAAGACACTGATTTGTCAGCGCTGGAGCCTGAAAAGAAGCCGAAGAGGAGCAAGAAGAAAGAAAAAAGAAAAGTCCAGAGAGAAAGAGAAAGTAAAGGTGTAGATGCTGACATTGAGGAAAGTGTCATGGCCAAAAAAGGTACAAATTACTTTTGTAAAATTATAGAATATGTGTACTATGCATGTAATTTTGCAGATTTAGCAGAAAACGAATTATTTGTTTGCATTTAAGCTCGGACCAAACCTCTCGAACTTCAGCATTCCACTGTGAAGTTTGAAGACGTTGGTGGTAATGAAGAAACTCTGACGGTATGGTTTAACCTGTATGTCCATGCTAACATTAGTTAGAATTTCACCAAACAGTTTCACAAAAAACGTAGAAATTTTCTTAAAAATAATTAGGCAAAGTTTTTGAAATTTAACTGTTATTAACGTGATGTGGTGTGCCAAACAGCAAATGAAGTGTGCAAGAGTCAGTATGTAAACAATCTAATATGATATGGTGCTGTAGACATTTACATATATTGATGAGTGTTTTAGTGTGTTTTTTAGATATTTAATTTAAGAGTTCTTTCAGATTTTGCAGCTTATATGCAGGTTTGCAGGTGGCTGGTCTTGTGCACTGGCTATTTGTAGACTTGTAAAGTCTTTTCTGTGTCTTTAGGATTTGTGTAAATTACTCCTCCACATGCGTCACCCTGAAGTGTACCAGCAGCTTGGAGTGGTGCCTCCACAAGGTCTCCTGCTTCATGGGCCTCCTGGCTGTGGAAAAACCCTCCTCGCTCAAGCTGTTGCTGGGGTGAGTGTTTGAATGTTAATGTTGCTATTAATCACAACCACGTGTTACTGGCTTCATCATATTGTCAGAAGATTTGATCTCATTGTCAAACTTTATTTATTTGTAACTTGTTTACAAAAACAATTACACAGAAATTCATGAAAGGTGGTTATTATAAAATTGATGAAAAAACATCTGTATTCTATGACTGCACCAAAGTTCTTATAAATGTACATATAAGTAGTGTCACTAATGTAAACCTTGATTGATTGGCCTTAAATCATATTATCTTGAGTTTATGTTGATTTATATATTGCCTTCGGTATCACATTGAAATCACTGATTTATTTCATACATAAATTTTTGAACATTTTGCAGTTCTCAAAGATCCATTTATTGAGAAAATATTGACTATTAAGACTAGATGAGTCTGAGTCCAGTCCGGTCGAGTCCAGAAACTGAATTATATTGGGAAAATAAATGTTATTATAATTGACTTTAGTCTCAAAACTTATCCATTAAATTAATATTTGAACTTTTACAAACCAACGGCAATATAAATTTAACAAAAAAATACTAGATTTTGCCATTTAATATGTTTCTCTCATTTCGTGTCTAATAAAACTTGTTTAAAAGTAAAAGCTTCATATAGAGGCATATATAAAACTAATATTAAATTACAAGTTTGTGAAAATACAAATGAACCTGTTCTCTTGACATATTGTCATATCGCCCAGCATTACTATGCTAATGTTATTGGTATAATAAGCAACGTACCTTTCTTTATGCTAGCTAGTCTGCTGACTGCTTCTTTTTACTGGATGTCTTGCAAATAAATTCCTTGTGATTATCTTGAATTTGATGACATGGTCTGTAGGCTGTGTGCAAATTTGTGGTACTAAATTAGGGGATTTACGTTTTGCACAAGTCTAACATTACTGCTGCCTGCCGGTGTAGTGCCGAGAAGGCAAGTAACTTACTTTATTTACTTATTTATTTTTTTCATGATACACATAATGCGGACTCGACTGGGCTCTGCAAAATTCCAGAGTCCAAAATGTCCGAGTCCTTGACAAGTCCGAGTGCAAATTCATCCGAGTGCGTGACAAGTCCGAGTTCATTCATAATTGCACTCGAATCCGTGTCTGAGTACCCCAACTCTATTATTTATTGCCTTGTAACTGTTATTTTGTAAAATCAGCATTACATGATATTTTGTAAATCTGCCAAAAATTTTTGTTTAGTTTGTCCTACAAAAAATGTTTTGATAACTTGATAAATGAGGTAATGTTCACTATTTTTTCATAGTTTTTAGGTATAAGCAAGTGACTACCACATAGCAAATCTAATCTAAGCTTATATAAGTGAGTTTGTTGGAGAGGTTTGGCAGTGGTGCTTGGTGATCAGAGAGTTTTCTGTGTAGGAAATGGAGTTGCCCATATTGAAGGTCTCTGCTCCAGAGCTGGTGTCAGGCATTTCGGGGGAATCAGAGCAGAAACTACGTGAGCTGTTTGAGCAAGCTGTGGTAAGTGTACCACATTTAAAAGAATAAACATACATTGAATTATTGTGTCGCTAAATGTGGAGTGGACTGTGTGCTGAAAAAATATATATATATGCAACAATATTTAACACACAGTATTTTTTTTATCTAAAACACTTTATTTAAGAATACCTGAGTAAGCATTGTTTTTCATTTCAAATCCTAAAATAACATGTGCTGTCTATAGTACCCTATTTTGACCAGATCGGCTAACAGCATTTTGTGTGTGTGTGTGTGTGTGTGTGATATATGTCTGTCTAATATTTCTGTTTAAACAAACCAATGGAAACGCTTTTAGATCGCCTAATTTTTTTTTACTGAGGCTAGCTGACTCCAGGGGTTCAAATGGAGGTTTTCTATGGCCCCTCAGGACTAAGGCTAGGTCCCAGGTGAATCGACCAATGTCTTAAAGGTTTGTATGTCTCCAAAATCGGAGCATGGTTCACTGCAATTGCTGCCACATAGAATTTTAGTGTAGAAGGGACTCTACCCTTCCTGAATGAAAATAAGCACTGAAGCTATATCATAGCTGTGGGGGTCTATGCCTTTAGACCCGCACCAGCTCTGAAAAATGGATCATTTTGGAGCATAGAGACGCCTGGTGGCAGGTGCTCTTGCTCCTGATATGGTATTTAAGTCCTCAGAAGGGAGGTCTGTATGGTTCCTGTATGGATCTCCTTTTGAGAAGAATTTCTCGCATTGGGAGTTCAGTTCTGAGGCAAAGAGATCTGTCTTTGCTTTGGCATAGATTTCCTATATCCAAGTGACCCTGTTGGTTTGGTTTCCATTCCCCATCTGGAGGACTCCAACGAGACAGCATGTCTGTGTTGGTGTTCAGCACGCCAGCGACATTTGAGACCCTAGTGTCATGCTGTCCGAATGCACCAGAACATGGTGTCCTGTGACGAACCGGAGAAACTCTGAGCTTGAATCACTGCCTGGATTTCCAGGTAGTTGATGTGCTCCTGTTGCTCTTCCTCAGACAAGGCACTGAAGGAAGGTCTACCGTCACATACTGTGCCCCATCCAGAATTGGATGCGTCTGTGGTTACGACTTTTTATCCTGTGACAGTCCCCAGATCCCCACCTCAACAGAACATGTTGGGTTGTCTCTAAGGCTCTATCACTCTGACACAGGGTTGTGTCACTGTTAGCTTGAGGTGTTCCGAGTGCCAGGCTGGACACGGGACCTTCCCCTTTAGCACATTTGGAGCAGGCCTAGGGGCCATGACCAATGAAGCCATCTGAATAAGGTACCTCTCCAGAACGACCAAGCTGGCCATAGTACATCCTATGGCTTAGGCAGCTGCTTTCATTGTTCTGAGACCCAATTTGGTGGCTCTGCAGAGCTCTTTGAAAGTCGCTGGTTCGGGACCGGATTCATCCACATTGCTCAACAGTTTGCCTGGTATACCTGCAGCACTGCTGTCGTATGGAGAGCGAAAGCTGCCTGTCCACCAGGCGCATTTTAACGCATTGCAAGCATTGAAGTGGCTCTATATAGCTTGGATGGAAGCACCACTTTATCCTGTAAAGCTCCAACTGAGGGCGGATATAAATGTTCCACAACAGCTTCCTCCAGTGGTGGAAGTGTAACATATCCTTTCTCCTCTGTTCACGGAGGAGAGTACTGATTGAGGAGAGTGGATGTGCGGTGAAAATGGCGTGCACAACACCTTTGTCAGTTCCTCATGGACCTCTGGGAAAAATTGGTTGTCATACAATCAATGTGAGCGACTCTCACACCCTGGCTGCAGGAACCACTCGTCGAGCCACTCAAGCCTGTGCTGGGCTACTAATCTGGTAAACAAGTGCATTTCCGTGTCCGCCCTGGGTTGTGACGGTTCCGATTCTGCTGTAGATGGGGGATTGATGTCTTCGTCCGAACCTGCCCAATCACTGCAATTCGAATCTGCACTGCCGAATGACATCAAATGGATTCGTAGAAAGGAAAATTTGGAAAAGGTAGCTTGTCCGCTGCCGTTTCTGCTGCTGGGGTTTCTTCAACAGCGGTAGACAGCTGCTTCTTCTGCTCTTCGGGTGCAGAGAATAGTTCACTCTGAAGGAGAAGACTGGTGAAATACAGCATTTCAGCGGGTTTTATAATGGCAGATAGCCTTCCCCAACATGACTTCCCATTTGTCTGCTTACTTGTGGGAAGGTAGGGAACGTATCCCAATTCTCAAATGACACAATGCGAGAGCACATCTCGAAGGGGAACCCAAATGTACAGTGGGCCATCTGTTTTAACATGCTAGACAAAACCATAACTCTTTCTTACAAATGTTTTTTCATTAAAGCTGTTTTATTACAGCATTGTAAAAAGAGAGGAAAAAAGAGAAGACAAGCTCATCGAGTTTCACAGCTACATGACTCTCATTTTAAAAATATATTTTCATTAAACCATGATTGAAACTTGTATCATGTGAAACTTTAATGTGTATGTGGCTGTTATTCAACATTAATTTACTTTTTGCAGATCCTGATCTTGCTCTAAACGTACACTATATATGGCCAAAAGTATGCAGACACTCAAACATCACATCTGTATATGATTTGTCCCCAAACTTTTTTAGAATGTCTTTATATGCATTAAAGTATCATCACTTCCACTAAAAAACCCAAACCTGTTCCAGCATGACAATGCCCCTATGCACAAAGCAATCTTCATTAAACACCTTTAGGATGAACCGGAACACTGACTGCACCCAGACCTTCTCACCCAACTTCTGTTTCTGATTTCCCTAAAAATCTAATGGCTTGCATTTCTTTGCATATTTATCATCCTCCTGTACAGAGCAGTGCTCCCTGTATTCTGTTCATTGATGAGATTGACGCCATCACCCCAAAGAGAGAGGTGGCCTCCAAGGACATGGAGAGAAGAATTGTTGCGCAGTTACTCACCTGCATGGATGGTGAGTGTTTTGAGATAAGCTCATGATTAAAATAAACACTCCACATAATGGTTAACTTCAAGACATTTGGTGAAATAAGCAGCTTGATTCTTTTTTTAAAAAAAACTTTTTTGATTTATAATGCAAGTGTTTTTTCACAGATATAATTTTTTTTATTTTGCGTATGTTACAATGCTAGAGAATCTTCTGATATGTTTGTTCAGGCAGTGTTATTTTTCTGTATCAGCAATTCTGATAGATCTAGCAGTTTCATGATCAGTGCTATTTTTACTAAGATGCAAATGTGTTCTTGCAATGTTTGGGGGAAAAAAATCAAAATGAATGCTGAGAATAATCAAAAGCTGTTCAGAGAATAGACTGAATAAGTAATAAAGGAAAGTTTTAAGCATCCAAGCTATTAATTTTGTTAGTAACTGATATATCAATCTAATGTAATTTTGTTTTTTCAACTATTCATATTTTATAATACTTATTTAAATGTATGTCTTCCTTTATTCTTCTCACCTTATGTACAGTTTGCTTTTTAACTGTGTGTGTTTGTTTCAGTCATGTTCTCATTCTCTATCTGTTTTTCTTTCCTCTTTAGGCTTGAACTCCTTACGCATCCCAGCACAGGTCTTGGTTATTGGAGCCACCAACCGGCCCGATTCTCTAGATCCAGCTTTGAGAAGGGCAGGCCGTTTTGACCGAGAAATCTGTCTTGGAATACCTGATGAAGGAGCGCGTATCAAGTACGTAGCTCAGACCTACACTGTAATTTCTGTGTTATACCTCATGCAAAGCAATGACCTTTATTTTATATATCATCTATTTCTGTACATTTTCCTTTCTCCTCTGCCACAGAATTCTCCATACTCTTTGTCGGAAGCTGAAGCTGGCAGCAGACTTTGATTTTCCACAGCTGGCACGGCTCACACCTGGATATGTGGGTGCAGATTTGATGGCACTGTGCCGCGAAGCAGCAATGGCTGCTGTTAACCGGCTCCTGCTGCTACAGCTCGAGACTGACACCGTGTGTCAGAACATCACTGATGTCCAGAATGATGTCAGTACAAAGGATGTAAGCATGTCCAGTGATGTGGCAGAAGACGGTGGACAGGCTTCTGATCGTTTAAGTACAGAAGTAGGTGTGCTTATACTGTGCCTTTTATCAGAAAGGGATGTCGTGATCTGTATTAACATTCACTAAGCTGGATGCTCGCCAATTCAGAAATGACCTGTTTGCGAGCCCAAACAGGGATCAGCCGAAAGAACATCATGTTCCAACTTAAAACGTTTTTAATGATGCAGACAGATGTTATTGTGCAGTTCTAGATAACGTGGGCTTGTCCTGGCAGTTTAGTCTCAAAAAGAACACCGTTTGCAGGAAAAATTGTTGAAAGGTAGAAAGGTAGTAGTAGTGCCTCTCTTATGCTGTGACAGCCATTTATTTTTGCTGCTGTGGTTCTGATCCATTTGTAATTGGCTCTGAGGAAATAGTCACAGCAAAAAAAATACAAAGCTTTCTCACTGCTGATCTTTATCCTGTGATGAAACATTTCTATCTCAATGTGAGTAATGTTTTCAAGCATGTCGTGAAACATGGTAGAATTTATGATATTTTTATGTAAATATATATTAAATATAAACATCTTTGTTTTCATTTAATATAATGTAAATTCTAGCACATGTTTGAGATGACATCAAACCCAATTCGATTTTTAGTACGTGTTAATGTTTTCTTCTCTTCACCAGCAGAGGGAGCTAAAACAACTTCTGTCACTTCTGAGAAACAGCGAACCTCTGAGTGAGGAACAGCTTGCTGATATCTGCATCAGCATGAATGACTTCAGGGTGGCTCTGGCACAGATCCAACCATCTTCCAAGCGTGAAGGCTTTGCCACTGTGCCTGATGTCACCTGGGATGATGTCGGTGCATTGCAAGACATTCGAGAGGAACTCACTGTGGCCATCTTGGTAGCAATCTTCCCCTTAATTTTTTACTGCGATGAGCAAATAATAATTTCTTTGAGCACAAACTTTTAAACTGTGAGCAATTTCAGGAAAATCTTTATAATAGTTGCAAAAACAGCATGCTACCATTACCTAATAGGCAAGAATTTTATAGAATATTTAGTCCCTTCTATTAACAGTTTAATTAATTTTACAGTAATTAATAATGAAAAGAATTTTATTAAACCAGATTTTAATAAAACAATATACACAACAGTTTTAGTGCAACATAGCTTCCGCAGCCATTTACTGCAACATAGCTTCTGCTGCCATTTCTTGAGTGGCTCTCTCAAAACAGCATCTGAAATCAAAGAAGCACCACAATAATAAAAATTCTATCTGCCTGTCTTACTTTAGACCTTTTTATTGTAAATTAACCTTTTAAATAAAGTGTAAAGCTTTAGTCAGCTAATTAACCACAAAACCTGTACCTTCTCTCGTCTGTCCTTGTTCCCTTTCCAGTGGTTATAGACCTTGTCCAGACTGATAGACCTCTCTGTTTGTGTAGACCAGATTCTCATTAGCTGATCCAAGTGGGTGGTCTGAAGTCAGCTGCATGAATTTGTCTTGATACGATTCAAGAGGCAGAAACCGCGTTCCACTGCACTAGACGCTAGTTCTTTTTTTTTTTTACTTTTCAGGTGTTCTGAACGGTATATTTGTTTAAAGGGAGTGCCAAACTGACTTCTAAGACAGGGCTATTTAAAGAGCAGCTGTGACCTGAATTTCACCAGATCTATGTTTTTAGTTCAGAATATTTTGTATAGCTCATTGACACAAACCTTCTGAATTTTATCTGGATTTAGATCTTGATATCTAACGTGCAAGCCTGAGGTGTTGGTGTCATGGGCAAAACTGAGACATACAGAGACAAAAGGGACATGTTAACGCAAAGAGTACTGAATACACAGAATACACAGTACAAAGATACTAAAAGTCCTGATATGAACATACAACATTCAGCCAGGTTTATTCATTTTTCATCTTTTATCCTTTAACTGAACAAATACTCAGACTTGATCTGTATTACCTACAGATGTTTCAGATTGACTCAGTTGTTGATGGAGTTGAATATCTGCCATTTGACTTTAATTACATGAGCACTTACACTGGATACAGTGACATAGCTGCTGGTGTTTTAGAGTTTTAAGAATTTCTTGCTGCCAGGACATGTCATGTGACCAAAAAGTCACATTGTTCTTGTGTGAAGGTGACCACTGTGTAGGTCATGCACTGTGAATACAGGGTGAATAAGGTCATAGTTAACATGTGTGAAGATCCTTTGTTAACCTGTATGTTTAGAGTTGAAGGGTATAACGCTGCTGTGTGTGTGTGGTCAGGCTCCTGTACGTAGTCCAGAAATTTTCAAAGCTCTGGGATTGACTGCCCCTGCAGGAGTGCTGCTTGTTGGACCTCCAGGATGTGGAAAGACCCTTCTTGCAAAAGTACCTACACCCTATATTTTATCCCTAAATCTGTTCTTTTTCTGTATCTCTCTGTTATGTATTTTTAATGATTTATTGATTTGATTTTAAAGTCTGCATCAGTACTACAACTTCATCTAGTTCATTCAAGTCTCTAAAGTATGAACACAGTAAATGTCTCTGCTAGTTTAACTACAGAGATTTGTGTTAGTATTAGAAACATCGTCTCTAAGCAGGGTTTGTAAATTAGCAGCCTCACAGATGAAACACTGACCTTCTCTGTTTATTATTACAGGCTGTTGCCAACGAATCTGGCTTAAATTTTATATCCGTCAAGGGCCCCGAGCTACTGAACATGGTGAGTTACACAGACATACATGTGACATACATACCATTGGGTTAACTGGGTTAGATTCTTTTAATTCTGTCTAAGTTTTTAGTTACATCTTTTCCCCACATTGCTTTTGATTCTGCAACATTTCTCTCTGATAACTCTAAAGATAATAGGGCAAAAAAAAACAAACATATTTAAAGCCCAAAGTAAATTTGTATGTGGCTACTGATACACAGCTTATGTTCAGAGTTACTGTTAGTTTCTAATCCATTATTAACTCTCTAAAACTTCTGGCTGATTTGGTCAGTAGTGTTTTGCTGTAATGGCAGATCACAATGCAGAAGCTTATCAGTCTTTGTTGCTTGATGCTTTCAGGCTGTAGAACTATTTCCTCATGTCAGGTGCTGTGTATAAATAAAATTGTACTGGTTCTTAATTTTTCTTAAATAAAATTATTCTGCAGTATGTTGGTGAAAGTGAACGAGCAGTTCGCCAGGTGTTCCAGCGAGGACAAAACTCTGCCCCGTGTGTCATCTTTTTTGATGAAATTGATGCCCTTTGCCCCAGACGTTCTGGCCATGAGGTAATTATGCAGTATATCTCTCACTCTTTGGTGTTAATGTTAAATCATGGATGAGAGAACTTATTTTGTACATGTAGGACACAATACTTTGTGCTTATTTGGTTTACTGTGCCATACAATGAGAAGAATAACAGCAGAATAATGGGCTACGTGTTGTAAAATATATGAGCGCCCCCCTTCTTACCTATTCCAGCCCCAAAGGCAGAATAATACGAGCTCTGTGTTTTGCATGTGAAGACTGCATTTGCCATAATGAGCTGTTGAGATAGAAGAGCAAGGTTTTTTGAAGAAAAACAGGCACTGCACAAG
>JAOTRN010000033.1:6430515-6451257 GCA_028566695.1 Bagroides melapterus
AGCCTTGTCTTTGTTTTCATTCTTGCCTTCTCCCCTGGATTACTTTTGTTCCCTGGATTACTTTTGTTGTGTTTTTTTGTTCTTGTTTGTTTTAATAAACTTAAAGACTGCATTTGGATCCGCCCTCTCTTCTTCCCTGGACCACCCACTCGTTACAATTACATTGTGAATTTTATATTATATACTACTTTTTTATTGCAAATTCTTTATTTTCTGATGTTTCTTATTTATATTTATTTTTGGTTCTCATTTTATTGTATATTGCCCTTCTACCTCCTTGATCTTGTGAGGCTAAAACAAAAAAAGAATTTCATTGCACCTAGGTACATATGACTAAAGTTATTTAAATCTTGAAGTCATATGTATATATGTAAATGTCAGGTCTGCATTTTGGCATAGATCTAGTTTCCATTAGCTCTGAAATTTGTTGCAGCATCATATTATTTTATGTGATCTTGATTTGATGTGATTGCTGAGGAATCTGTCTGATTCAGTATCTTGTTCCAATTTGATTGTATATTTACATTACATGGTCATGTTTTTAAATGTGTATGAAAAGAAAAGAAAGAAAGACACTGATTTATCACCACTGACTCCTGAATAGATGTTTAAGACTGGGAAGAGTAAAAAAAGAAAAGTTGAGGAAGCTGAGCAAAGCAGCATGGCCAAACATGGTACAAATTCCTATCATAAAATTAAAGAATACATGTAAAATGTGCATGAAATTTTGCAGATTTACCAGAAAATGTTATTTGTTTGCCTTTTAGCTCAGACCAAACCCCCCAAACTTCAGCATTCCACCGTGAGGTTTGAAGACGTTGGTGGTAATGAAGAATCTGTGATGGTATGGTTTAACCTGTATGTCCATACTAACATTAATTAGGATTTCACCAAATAGTTTCACAAAAATGTACAAATTGTCTTAAAAAATAATTAGGCAGTTTTTAAAATGTGAGAACTGTCATTAACTTTACATGATCTGTTTTATTATTTATTTTACATTTATGGCATATGGCAGACAGCATAATCCAAATTTTATTTTACACAACTGAGCAATTGAGGGTTTTGGGGCCTTGCTCAGGGGCCCAGCAGTGGCAGCTTGGTGGACCTGGGATTCAAATTCTCAACCTCCACTCCGTGGCTGCTAGGTTACCACGTCACATCTCTGACCTAATTTAAAGTCGTACTGCACTGAAATATACTCAGATTGGGATGTGTATGAGAATTTATATAAAATTATTATTAAGAAAAAATTTCTCATTCCTGTTTATCATCTCTTTATCATTCAGAAACTAATTTTAAGTCAAGTCAAGAAGCTTTTATAGTCATTTCAATCATATCTAGCTGACTCAGTACATAGTGAAATGAAACAGTATTCCTCCAGGGCCAGGGTGCTGGGACATTTTTTAAAATTTGAATAAAATGAAAACAAAGACTTGCAAATATTTTATATTATATATTATATAATTATAATATAATATATTATATATATTTTATTCACAATAAAACAACATAGATGACAAACATTTAAACAGAGCCACTTTCATCCTCTATATGAGCTCATTTAAAATTTTATGCCTGCTACAGGTCCCAGAAAAGTTGGCACAGGGGCAATAATTGGCTGAAAGATTCAGATGGGAGAACATCAATTAAAGTTAATTGATAAGTCTGTAACATGATAATAAAAGGGCTGTCTTAGAGTCTTTCAGGAGTAAAAATGGGCAGAGGCTCTCCAATCTGTGAAAGAGTGTGTAAAAAGATTGTGGAATACTTTATAAACAATGTTCCTTAATGTCAAATTGCAAAGGCTTTGCAAATCTCATCTTACACATTGCATAACATCATCAAAATATTCAGAGAAGCTGGAGAAATCTCTGCTTAAGGGACAATACCGAAGACCTTTATTGACTGGTCGTGGTCCTTGGACCCTCAGACTTCACTGCATCACTCATTGGTATGATTGTGCCAATGACTAAATGGGCCCAGGTATACTTCCAGAAACCACTGTTGGTAAACAATCTGCAGATGCTAACTAAAACTCTATCATGCAAAAAGGAAGCCATATGTGAACATAGTCCAGAAAACACTATGAATGCTGAAAGTTATATAAAGGTTTTAGAGCAACATATGCTCCCTTCCAGATGACGTCTAGTTCAGGGAAAGCTTGTGTATTTCAACAGGACAATGCAAAACCAATTACAGCAGCTATTACAACAGCACGGCTTTGTCGTAGAGTGCAGGTGCTGAATGGGCCGGCCTGCCTCCAGGAGGAGCATCCTCAAAGACGACCACGGACTCTCTAGAAGCTGGAAACCTATATCAGGCAAGAATGGGACCAAATTCTAACACCAAAACTCCAGAACTCATAACTTTGATTCCCAGATGTCTTCAAACTGTTTTGAAAAGAAAAGGAGATGCTGCACCATGGTAACCATGCCCACGTTCCAACTTTTTTTGAGACCTGTAGCAGGCATTAAATGTAAAATGAGCTCATTTATTGGATAAAAGTGTACAATCTCTCATTTTAAACATTTATCTATCTTCTACTGTGACTATAATATTGGCTCATGTGATTTGAAAGTCTGTAAATTTTCATTTTATTCAAGTTTTAAAAAAAACAAACGCCCCAACATCTCCAGAATTCAGGTTGTATTTATATTTATATTATTTCATGTCCAGTGTCCCCCAAATAAGGATGAGGTTCCCTTTTGAGTCTGGTTCCTCTTAAGGTTTCTTCCTCATATCATCATGTCACTGTTGCCTCAGGCCTGTTCATTAGGGTTAGATTAGCTTTTACAACCTGTCTGACTGCTGGGCAGAGCTGTTTTATAAAATTACACAAAATCCACCTATCTTTGGAGCCTCTTTTTCACTCACACATTATATACAGTTGCAGTGGATGTAGTGCTAGTTAAATTTTACATTTACAAGCCAGTTTTTGTGCAAAGAATTGGCAATAATTCCTTTGCATTCACAAATGGACCATACTTGCATGTGAAATGGTTTAGCATTATCATATTGTAGCATCCTCTGGTGCATGTGGTTCACTTTTTGCCATTGTTTCTTTGATACAGGGCACACGTCCTCCAGCTCTGGTAATGACATACGAGTCAGCAGGTAGCATTTTGAAGTGGCTTTTAAAAAGGTGCGGCCCTCCGTGTCCAAAAGGTGAGTGCACTTAACATGTGTGGCAGAGCCAGAAATGATATGTAGCGACTGGAGAATATACTTACTTATATAGTCTTCTATATACACCAGGACCGCTTTAAGAATTTATTCTCCTGGACTAATCAATAGTCACGGTGTGTCAGGGTATAGTCCATACCTTTAGCAGATTGTATAGTGTGTCTGCAGTTTAGTCTGCTAGACATGTTTATCCAAAACAAGTGCATTTCTGTAACCCTGCATCAAGCTGGAAGAGCTAATGATTCCCCTAAGAGTCCCATTAGCTTCAAAACCTGTGTCCTTGTGGGATGTCAGCAGGTGCATGTGTGTGCTCTCATAACTCGTGATGCTTGTCAAGTGCTTCAGTGAACCAGTTTGTCCAGTTCCCAGGAGAGGAGGTTGCTAAGACTCTTTCTCTTATAGCAATATTTCCCACACTGTCTTTACAAGATGTGTTGTATCGTGAGTGTAGCTGCTATTTATACACTGTTTGCTTTGGTGGAGCAAAGTCAGTTCTGGCTCCATGTTTGTGGTTGCAGAAATAAAATTTATGCTCCGTGGAATTTGTGCAGCAGAAGATCTTTGCAGGCATTGCAGTGCCTCTGGGTATTGGGTGCCAGTGATGCACCAGCTATTACCTAGCATTATTATGTAACTTTCAAATACAGAAGAAGTATTTGTTACTGGTTTGCTTTATTCCATAGAGGACCAGCTCATGTATGAGAAAATGAAAGAATCTCTCACCTAATAGGACTGCAGTCAAGGAGGGGGAGTGCTGCTTTTCTAATCTTTTCTTAACACTCATCTCTCATTGATGTAAAACTACAATATTACTCTGCTGAACTCAATTCCATGAATTCCATAAGGTGTTGAAATAAACATTTGTATTGAGAAGTGTATGTGTCTGGAAATACACACAGTGAAAAACTTCAGTAATCGTTAAAATTATTTAATAGTATGAATGACATTTTTTCATCTAGTTTAATATATTCACACAAACCGCAGCAAACCATAACAGAGCAGAAATGAAATTAAACATGACCATGTTATCAGCCCCCACAGACTCTAATACTGATACAGGAAATCATTTCTCCAGCAGAATCGTCCCTGCAGTCACACAGCTGAACAGATGTTTCACTTTAGCTTAACGTTTGATGTATTTGACTGAAATAGCACCACTGAAATAAAGTCTTGGTTACTCCAAGGACCCATAGACAAATAAGGAAATAGAAAGGCTCATGCAGAACTTTCAAGATTTTGCTGTATTTTTGACTTGAAGATGATCTATTTGTGGATTCTTCAGGCTCTATTTCTGCAAATGGAACAAGAATAAGCAGTATATTTGAATATATTGTGTCTGTTCACCTAGATGATCAGCTTTTTTGTTTATAGAACTGCTAGCAATATTGAATTCGCAATCGTACAGTTGACATTAGCAGGACTGTGATGAGCTACAGCGGTCTTGCCTGCATGATATAATTAAAGGCAAGGAAGTTTGACATGGAGTCAAGTAAGCGTACCCATCGACCACATTAGTGTGCAAATGAGAGCTGTCTCTGTGGGGAAATTAATTACACGAGTGCAGGTTAGTATTTAGGTTAGTACTTTCTTGCAGTTCCAGCCATCACCCAGTTGTTACTATTTATATAAGTGAAACTCCGGTCTGTTGTGGTCACACCTAGTGAATTAAGAGGAATGAAGTTACTAACTTCTGAAATGGTACACGTTGCACTCCTTTGTGGTGCCAAAACCTGAACCTGTGCTGAAAACCATGTAAAGAACGAAACATGATGTAAAATGATGAAAATAATGGATGATGTGTGATGCAACCAGACATGACGCAGAGCTCCTTTTAACCACCCTGTAGGTGATTCGTGTCCAGTAACAGTCACAATGCACAAATGATTTCATTTTCCTTTTTTATACCACATTTACCTGTAATAAAACATCAGAACAAGTTATAAGGACCGATACTTGGTCCATCACCGAACTAAGAGAGTAGCTGCTTTATTTTTCATACAACAGCACATGCTGGAGTGTGTGACTTCACTTATATACCACAGCTATTTTCCAGTGACTAATGTTTCATTTATTTATGAGCAACATGTCACACCTATTCTCACATATTATAGATGCGATACATATCATTCCCTCACCAGTGATTTTCTCTCTCTCACACACACATCAAACACAACCTGTCATTTTACCAAAGACTGGAATGTACGAGCTCATCTGCCCTTATATGGTATGAAAATACCATACACCTTCTGACCAATCAGATTGGAACATTCTACTACGGACATTTCCTCTTCAGTCTCTCTCTTTCTCTCTCTCTCTCTCTGTTCAAAAGGCAAACAGGTCAATGATTGATATTTCTTTGTTAAATTACAGAATCATCTGCCATAACAGTCCTTCTGAATGAGTTATAACTATGGTAACGTTTATGCATTAGAACAAGCACATTAATTAAAAACTTCTCAATGAGCCAGAACCTTTAGAGCTGCGGTTATAGAAAAAGGATTTGAGAATTCAACAGAGATGTGATGTACAAATTGTTTAACTCTTTAATATGCACATTTAATATATCAGTGATTGTTAAATCACTAAAAGCACAATCCTAAATCTAGAAGAAATTTTATTTCTACCATATTTACATTTTCACTGATACTTAAAAGATGAAATAAGTAATAAAACATTTTTGGGTGAAATTTGAAATAATTTTTTTTTGTTTCATTCCCCTCCGAAAGTACTGAAAGATCCAGACCCGAGTCTCTTGCCTTTGCTTTATACTGAAGACATTTGGGTTTGTGCTACAAGCCTGTAAAAACAATGTTTGTTTTAACATTTAAGAATGTAATGGCAGTGGGTCACCTGCTTGATCCATGGCTACATGCCTAAATATGAAGTGTTGTTTACTTTAAAGCTTTTTGCTCGCCTTAAAATCTGAGTGGTCTTTCAGCACAGGTGCAATGTTCCAATTTGTGTGAACACATCTACAGGTAAAGATCAGGAAATGTGTCAGGAAATGAAGCTGGAGATGACTAATACAAAACTTTAAAGTGCAGGACAGCTTGGGTAACCTTTCTCTAACCCATTAAATAGCATTAAGCCCAACATTACAAATCATTTACATCATTTATCACAAACAGGTTTCATTTAAAATTTGTTATGCAATCAGCACAGCGACTCACTATTCTTTGACCAAGGTCATCTCCAAATGCTCCAGCTAAAAATTTAAGAATAAACATCCATGATAAGTTATCGGTCAGCGAGAACTCATACAGGTCCACACCTTGAGTGCACACTCCTCATGTTAGTCATACAGGAGGGGAGAAGTCTGTTGTGACAAGGTGAGCAGTAAATGTATTTAAACTACATCTAGGAGCCGTTTTGTTTCTGATCATTGTTCATTCAGACTAGGTGCTTAGACATACAAGTACATCAGTGGCATTAAGGCTTAAATTTTAAGAAAATGTTAAAAAGTGAGGAAAAAAAAATTAATCACACAAAAAACAAACAGAAAACATACAAACAAACAAACAAACAAAAAAAAAGCAGTGATGGAACTTCCTAGACAAACAGGAAATTGACAAAGCTGCAGTGTGTGAAAACCTAAGGAGGAATGATTCCATTTCCACCAACAGACTTTGAAGACATTGTTTGAAATAATTCAAATAAAATGACCATTCTCTCAAGGCCCCCCCCACACACACATGCACGCGCACACACAAAATAAAGCCAGTCTTTGTTCACCCTCACACAATACTACATTAATGAAGGAGTTAGTAGGTGGCGTGTTTGCAAGTTTGAGGCTCTGCAATTATTTTTGGTCAACAGAAATCCATTCATTCCAACTTGAGATCTCCTTTCAACTTCCTCTTTACACGGGAGTATGGGCTCAGCTCGTCATCCATAATGAAATTGTAGAGGACTTTCAACCATGATGTGTAACATGGCAGATCATCGTAGAACTCTGCTGCTATTTTCTTCACCTGTTTGAGACAAAGGAATTGGTCAGAAATGTGAAAGCCACACAGACAGCTTATTGATTCAAGTATGTCCTTAGAGTGCAGACTGTCCACTTAGTCAGAGGATTTTGCTCATTTACTCACTGACTTGGCAGCAAGAACCACTTTGAGAAGATCTACAAACTCTCTTCGGACGCAATAAGGTTTAAAGGCAAAAAGTGATTAGCTTACCAGAGGGAGCCTTCGTCCTGGGATGCTGGGGAAATCATGATGCTCGTTGTGGTAGCCTACATTGAAAGTGAGCAGATTCAGCGATCCATAATAAGAATAAGTCTCATGGCCCTTGAGGAACATGTAATGTTCAGCAATAAAGTGTCCAGAAATGGGATGAAGGCCCATTCCCAACATTGAGCCAGCCAGCATGTAAAACAAAGGCTTTGGGCCCAAGAGATAGTAGAGGAGAACGTTGAATGTGAACTGGATAATCACATTCGCTATCTCCAACTGACTGATGGGTTTTGGGTTGATACACAGAGGCCGAATTGCATAGAACAGCGGCTGAAGAATAATCCAAACAAATTTGCGAAAGCGAGTGCAGAAGAACCATCCTTCAAAATTGGTCGGGATGTCAACGTCCACACCATCCCCACCCAAATAGCGGTGGTGGTCAAGGTGGTAGCGCTTGAAGGAGGCAGAGTATGGCAAACCAATGGGCAGGTTGGCAAAGATAGCGAACCAGCGATTCCATTTCGCACGATTATTTCCAAACGCTGTGTTGTGGGAAATTTCATGGATGGCTAAAGTCATGGAGTGGTTTATGCAACTGCTGAATACGTAAGTCCAAAATAGGACCCACTTCCATTCCAAATCCTTGACAAGGTAAAAGGCCAGGAACTGGATGGCTACCATCATGCAGACAATCCATTTTAGCCTCGGGTCAGGTCCCATGAGAGATTTGATCTCAGGATATTTGGCTACCAAAAGAAACAAAGATATAAGTGATTTGACTTTTTATCAATTTATATAACCAAAATAAAATAAAACAAGACAGCTTTCTGGCTTAGATTTCACCTTATAATGTATACTACATGCTTCCATTTCATGCTCTTAAAAAGAAACACACTGCATTATCTGTGGTAATGATGAGGTAACTTCCTGAGCATGATCTGACTTACATGGGCAAGTCCTGACTAAAAAACTTGAGGGCAAAGCCTCCACACGCCTATGAACAAGCAGTGCTTGTAGATCCTTTCGTATTTTTTTCTTTCTCTAAACTCATTTTATTGTAAGATTCAGGCCAAATTAGTTGGATGAAGAAAATAACACGCACCATTATGAGCATGCACTGCTATATACGGGACAGTATTAAACTGAAATTTAAAGCATTTCAAGCTTATCTGTTCATCTGTGCACTCAAATAGTTCTCGTTTTCTCCGACAGAATTAATCAGAGCTGCAATAGGTGAACTTCCCTTTAGTTTGGCAGTTTACTCAAACTGACTAATAAGTATGGTAAAGTACAATCCAAACTGATACAGCAGCTGAGCAGTTGGTGGCCCAACAATGGGGCAAAGGCAGCCTCAGGGTTGGAACTTAAAACCAGTCATTAAAAAAAGAACCTTAACTACGTAGGCGCTGCCCTTTTCACTTTAAGTAAGTCATCTCCATATTGCTGCTTGATTCCATCTGCACAAAGGCTTAACATGAAAAGCATGAAAAATTCAGGCAGTACAAGCATTTGTCCACAGCAGCCATTGCACAACAAAATAGCCCATCACAGCACAATGAGTGCATGTAATGTCAACACGTAATTAAATAGCCTGGGGTATAAACGTTCCTACTTTATATCAGGACAAAAGGCCCTGACACTGGATATTGAATAGGTCTCAATAACACATTCATATGTGCAGGGTCAAAATACCTCTCTACTGCACTTGTACTTAAACTCACATGGTAGACAGCAGATGTCCAGACTTGTTTCTAACATCTTTTTCACAACACTATGCCTGTCCTTTTAACAGCAACCAACCATTATTGTGGTTTTGTACAAGACTTTAATAGCAAGAACTGACTAGTTTGCTCTGTGTCCTTGCAATAATGCTGCTTCTACCACATGCCTACAAAATGTCTGGTTTCCAACTAGCAGATTTACAAAGCCTTTGCATTCAAAGTAGTAAGCTAAGTTTTTAACATTTATTCTTATAGTACATCTTCTAAATGTATGTTTATTTTTGTGTTTCGAACACTTTAACCATCATCTGGCAGACTGCAATCAAGATGCAGAACAAAGCAGAATGCCATTATGGTTTTTTATTTGTAAGCAGAGGCTCTGTTTTTATATTCATTCAAATGGATTCCCATAAATTAGACTCTACAGTTGTTAGATATTTATGCCATTTATGCTCTCTTTTCTGTTTACTGAGGTCTGGATTTTGCAGATGATGGAAAGTGAATGTTTAAAGATGACAAAGAGGTCTCATTTTTATAGTTCTAATAATTAGTTGGCTATAAATTGACACTTCATGTTACCATTCTGACTAATGGTTAAGCATTTAAAGATAACTGGCGTTACAATTTAGTCATATTATTTGCTTCTATGGACTATAGAAAAGTAAAATATGTTATGTAGCTAGCACTACAAATTTTAGTTGAACATTCCTAATCCAGCATGTCTGGATATGACCCAAGAGTCAGTGAGTTTACTGTAAACCAGTAAACTCACTGACTACTAAAATGAACGTTTTCATTCTACCACAAGGAAATGATAAGTTAGCAACAAGAAAAAAAATTATTGTACATAATTACCACCTAATTAGCACGGAGAAACGACACTTCCTTCTCAATCAAAGGAAAACTCATGGTTCCCATAATAGTTTGGGTAAATAAGAAGAAAACTAACAAACAAAAACCCAGTGCAACACACAATGTTTTTTTCCGTAAACGGTAGATAAGAGTTTCTAGGCCTATATATGCCAGGCTTGCTAGCTGCCCCAGAGTCTACGATACGTTCATTCGTCTTTTTGCTAAGCTAAACAGTGTATCTTGTTTTTAATCGCTTGTTAAGTTAACTAGTGTATCTTATACGCACTATGTTCTAAGTTACATTACGGTTCACCGGGCTAATAAGACATTGTAGCAATGTAACGAGTTAATGTACAGGGAGTGGCGTTTCCTTTTCAGGGTGTTAGCTTTCCTATTAGCCACAGTAGCTCCTCATGTTGACATAACGGTATGTCTTGTGACCAGGGGGCTTAGTTATAAAGCCTCAAATGATTACAGGAACACCCCGACTAAACTAACAAACTAGCTACGATACACACAGTATGTAAAGTCTATTAGCCGACATTTAATGTTAACTAACTGGCTAATACTTCAAATATGTTACACAGTAATTCGTTTTGGAAAACGTTAAAATTAGTAGCGCCTGCAATCGCATATCACTGATAATACACAATTCCCATACTATTTTTTCCCCCAAGTAACATAAAGCTACATTTGAACCTGGAAAGAAAGCTCTATCAGTCCAAAGAGATCACCGAAATGAAGCAAAATGCTCACCGAGAATCTCTTTTCTCCGGTCGGCATGTGGCTGGTCTGTATAAACCCACTCATAATCCTCACGCGCCACCCGGTTCCCCATATTACACCGACTGCTTTATCAACAGTTGTTTACGAGCTTTATGTGACTGTTCCCGAAGCTTTGTTGCCCCTCTATAGACGATTCCGAAGTTTTCAGATCATGGAGATATTCACTTTTCCCCTTCCTCACACAGAACAGTTACAACTTCTGCCCCTGGTAGAAATGGCTGAATCTGGCTGCGTCCGGTGGGAGGTTCCGCTTTTAGGGCGGTACCGTGTCTTGTAGAGCACGGACTAAATGCGTTTTACACCAGCCAATTGCAATACACAATCCTCCTACATCACTTTGCAGCGTCCAATCACAAGCATGTAGGAGGGTTTTTATACCAGTATTATCTGGTAGGGCTGTGAATCGTTGGGTAGGCAGTGAATCGATGTAAATTACGATTCATAGGTTTTCGATTCAATTCAAGAACGGCTTTTGATCATTCCGAACGATTCAATAACGTATTCAGATACGGAATAAAATTCGATTCGATTAACGATTCTGTATATTTTAGGCATCTGCGTCTGAGCAAATAAATGGGATCCTGTAAGAGAACAGAAACAGGAACAGGAATAAGAATTGGAATATGAATAGGAACCTGGAGCTAAAGTGTACCTAAGGCGAAGAGTAGGTAGAAGAAGAATCCGACCTAAAACAAAGAGTAGGTGGCGGCAATACTCTGAGGGAGTGAGTGGCCATTTAACTGGACGAAGAAGAAGAAGAAGAAGAAGAGCAAACAAATGGCATTTTTTTTAGGAAATTTATGATCATTCAGCAACTTGATCCAGAACTTTAGCTTCACAGGACTTTACCTGCCTTAATGCATTTTAAGCAAGAAAAAATACTACTACTACTACTCTATATTCAATGCACCAAAAGTCTTTTTTAATTGTAAACATTGCATTCATTTTCTGAACATTTAAATGCAGTAATAGTGCAAAGTGGCACTGGCACTATTAAGTGCAACTGGCAGTAATAACAGTGCAATTAAAACATGGTAGTTAATGTAGTAATGTAGTAAGTTTTGTCATCTCATCTTATTTTGTGTGCCTGTATGGGCTGTTTATAACATTTCAATTGTGTGGGCTGCTAACAAAATTTGAATAAATGAACAGGACATTTAAGTTTAGATTAATTTGCATCCTACACAATTGAATTGTTTTAAACAAAAATTCATGGCACATTTCTACCTAAAAACTAATACAGAGGAGTCGTAATAAATGTGTGACACCCATCTTTCAGCAAAATCAGTCCATCAGGAAACTCACATGAATAAGAGGGAGAGCATGCAAAACACAGCCAGTAACCTGAGCTCAGGATCCACCTGAGGATCCAGGAGCTGTGAGGCAGGCAGCTGTGAGCTCTACCCACTGTGCACTGGGTTAACATCACTCAGGAAATGATCAGTGATTAATTCAGTGAGTTCTGTTAACTGTTTTTGTTATTGATGTCTTTATATTAAGTCTTTAATACAGTTACAAACTTTGCTGCCATCTGTGCAAAATTTGTAAGCACTGTTCTACGTTTTGAGGATCATGTGATCCAACAGGCCCATCACAGACATTTTGACAGTCCCAGAACTGAGTACAAACTGAATGGATTTTCTCTGATTTGCTGTGGCACATCCAAAAATTCAACAAATTGTGACACTGCAAGATGAACAGGGCACTTCGCCTATGATGTCAAGAGGGAAGTAGAGAGAGAAGACTATTCCCACACCACCTGGCCTATCTAGACCTCACTCACTGTTTTTACTTGTGTCCTACCTGTAGCTCTCTTTATTTCTTTTTATTAATGTATTGTTAAAATATTAGCTAGCTAACAAAATAGTCTTTGTTTAAATCAGACCCTAACAAAGTTACTATGCTGTCTTGTAAACTTGGTTCTCTTTTGTTCAAAAAGGTTTGCCTTACAGGAAATTGGTTCTAATCAAAAAGGAAACATATTCAACCAGTTTGTTTGTTTAGATGGTTAGTGGTTTTCATCCAAATCTTGAGTTAAATGGGTTCAACCAGTTTGTAATCATTCTCAGTTTTTCTATACCTTTTGTAAGATTCAAGATTCAAGACCTTTATTGTAATTTTCCTTGCCACCGTCACACTCGGCTTGCTCATCAGGGACAAACTGATTTCATTACTCTCACATTCTACAATTATCTTTGATTGTGTACAGCTGCTTTGTGACAATGACCATTGTAAAAAGCGCTATACAAATAAAACTGAATTGAAACTGAATGAAATTCTTTTTTGTTTTAGCCTCAAGAGAACAATGAGGTAGAATGGCAATGAACAATAAAATTCCAACAAAAAGTAAATACAAATAAGAAACTCCTTATCCACACAGCAATGCAGCAGGTTAAAATGCTCCCACAGTGCTTCTATAGAAGTTCTGCAGTATCTGTGGTGGCATGCCAAATTTTCCAAGTCTCCTTCTCCTAAGATCTCTTCTTGGATGTGTTTGCCAGTTGTGCTGTGTTTTCTGACCACTTAAGGTCCTCACAGATGTGGACACCCAGGAATTTATAGCTGTCCACACCTTCTTCCTCACAGCCTCCAATCAGTAATGGCTGGTGTGAATGGTGGCCTCTCCTTATGTCCACAACCATCTCCTTCGTCTTACTTATGTTCAATGTGAGGTTATTAGATTCACAAAATGTGACCAGATTTGAAACCTCACTTCGGTAGGCTGTCTCGTCATTGCCTGTGACGAGGCCAATGACCGTAGTGTCATCTGCGACCTTGATGATGACATTATTGGGCTGGGCAGCTACACAGTCATGAGTGAAACGAGTTTACAGCATAGGACTAAGTACACAGCCTTGAGGAGTGCCTGTGTTCATGATGAGGGTGTTGGAGGAGTGTTTTCCGAGGCTGACATGCTGCGGTTAGGGATTCAGAGTTAAATCAAGCCTGAACCAACAAGGTTCATGATGAAAAAATGGAGATGGGGATATGAAACAATGGGGATATGAAAATAGGCATTTTCATATACCCATGGTCCCAAAACATAGATGATTTTTTAAGGTTTCACGAACAGACATTCCAATTCGAAGCTGTACCGTTCTGCCTTTACCTAGAGCCATAGATGTACATGATAGTATTCAAGAAGTCTTGTCTTCATTAATGATCAACAGAATACTGTGCACTCTCCAAGAAGCAGACCTAGTAACAGTTCGTGTTCCTGCGCCATATAGGGTGTACTTCAGCTGAACTCAAAAAAGAGCTCCCTTCCACAAAAAGAGATAACAGTTAACCTGCATGAGGTGAGAGTTACTGAGAATGCCCCCCACCTCATCATACCAGTGTTTATAAGATACCTGCTGTGGCATTGGTTGGGGATGTTAGGATTGATAACGATAACTGGAACAGTAAGAATTCTGTTTAAACCAATCACTTTTACATTTATGACATTCAGGGATCCAGGGTTACAGAAGAATTTCTGTATATTCTGTAAATTATAAGTCTAAAAACCCTGTTGGGGAGGTTAGTACATTATGAAAAACATACCTGTTGTATGCTGACTGGAATATCTAGAGAAGAACCTGAGAGATGGGGCCTCTGTTGACCAGTGCTAGAGCATCAAAGGTAATATTTTGGGCACTGGTCCGTATTTTGCATTAAAGGTAAGCATCAGTGATGCTGGCAGAAACAAATGGAGGAAGCCATGCAGCTGCATTCAAATGGCCTGACCCTACTAATGTATTGAAGGAGAAACCATTTTGAACAATGCAGTTTATTGATGTGAGGCAAGAAGGACAGTTTGTTGTCCAAAGTTATCCCAAAGATGCATGACTTTTGAATTATCTAGGAAAATCACAAGAAAGGTACAGCAGCTCAGTTTTGATAGGATTAATCTTCAGCTGATCTACCATCCATGTTAAGACATCCTGAGAACTGCATAAAAGTGTCTCTGGGAGGAAAGGAGAGGATAATGTTATAATAACAGCAGTGGTATGAAAACCAATGTGATAACAGAACCTCATCATGAGAGAGAACAGGAGAAGGACTGATCTGAGAGAACCGAGCCCTGTGGGACACCACAGTTTATCTACTGTAAAAGTGTAACATTTAAATAAGTTAAATAAGTGTTTAATGAATTATTACATTCACTTATTGGAACAATTTAGATCAAATCTAACCAGGAAAATGCAAATATCTTTCTCACTCTTATAAGGCACCTCATATTTATGGTTTACAGTTAATACTAATATGGTATATAGTTATTTTTTTTAAATATTGGCTTAGTGTGTTTACAGCAAGTATACTTTCCTTTAAAGCACTACCCAATTAGTATGCAATGATTTAGGTATCCTTAATCCTTTAATCCTTATTTTGTGTCAGGAAAGGCCATAGTAGTACTTAAACTGTAATAAAACTTCAGGTGTTCAATAACTTTTAACTGGCAGTGTCTGTGACTTTGGGTCTATGAACTCCAGGGTTCCTTGTCATATGAGGTGGTTTTGAGAGAATATTTCCAGGAGATACTGCCGTTATTTCTCGCAGCATCGCATTGTGCTTTACTATGTGACTTTATTTGGAAATTTTCTGTGTGTACATGTGCACAAGGAAGTGTCCATGTGTTTCCACACCACACTTAATGGCAAACATCACTACAAACAGTGACATGCATTCATGGGAAGAAATGAGTAGAGAAAATGGATCAATATTATAATGGATATATTGTTATTATATAAGATTTTTTTTTATTTATGTCACCAATTTAAAGATACATAAGCTTTAAAAAGAAGGGGTAGCGCAGGTTGTAAGTTTGAATCCCAGGACCACCAAGCTGCCAAACTTCTCCGCTTCTGCCATAAACGTAAAGGTAAAGATCTGAAGATCCTCCATAAAAGATATTGTATACTGAAAGTTCTGAGTTACCCACAATTTATCTAGTTAAAGAAAAACATAAGCTATCATAAAACCACAGTTTCATTACATAAACGGCATCCTACAATGGACTAGCATCTCCAGCAAGAATATTTTTCTCACCTTTTGCCGTGTTGCCATCGTTCACCGCAACCTTGTCCATGTTTACTAAATGAGGTGAGAGTATGACCATTGACTTTCTGATAAAGGCTTCTGTTCATGTATTGAGGGACAACGTGGCCATACTTTAACAGAGTGAAATCTGATGCCTCGGGTGCACAAAAGATGTACAAAGGTTAGATTCGGATAAAGCCTTTGTTCACTTTGCTAGCCAGCTTTAAAGGCTTGACTTAAAAGAAGCTCCATTTTACAAAGCAAATATTCCACTAAGTCCCTGTCTACCTTTCAGTCAAATAGTAAGAAGCCCATTTTCCTATATGCATAGGGATTTTAACATGACCTTATCATCTCACACTCACAACACAAATACTAATTTCTCAGCACAGCACCAGAATACACCAACACAGATTTTTCAGTCAAATGTTTTCAAATGCTATGTTCCCTCTGTAAGTCCCATATAATATAATATATGAATATAATATAACCAGTGTTTATATTTGCTTTTTCTCCATCGCATTTGATTACATTTACATTTATGACGTGTGTCAGTTTTATGACACGCTAGCGTTAGCTACCTGCTGTTGAGTTGTGTGAGAGGCTTTGACAGTACATATTTAAAACATTGATGTTCATTACTAAATAGTCTCAAAGTTGCATTTACAAGGTCTTCTTTTCTGCCATTCTTTCCATTGCATGAAACAGCAGTGGTTTTGAGCAAGCTCTGCTTCTAAAGTCAACACTGATATTGACTCTGTCCCAGTTTTCACTGAAGCTAATAAAATACTGGAACTGTCTAAACATGGTAAATAGTGAGGGGAAAGTTAGTGATGACATGCTAGCATTAGCATTTTTGGGTTATAAAATATTTTAGATATAGGACTATAGTGAGTTGTATTTCAGCTGTTCCTTGTTCAGGGTTCACCATAGAGGATCATCTGTACATTTTGACTTGGCACAGGTTTTTAAACACAAAAACTACTCTTTTTAAACTCAAAAACTCTCTCCATACTGAAAGTTAAATGCTGTATTGTGTTTAGCAGGATTCGAACCCCGGTCATGACGATAAGAGCGTAAAATAACAACAGGCCGCTGTACCAGCTGGGTCGTCATGTCTTTTGGACAAAACTGAACTATTTCAGTGACTGGAGATGAAATAAAGGATTCATCGTACTTTTACAAACAGAATTTTTTTTTATGTAGCAGATTTTTTTTTCCAATATTGCTCAAAATATAAAGTAATGAACTTAATTGTTTACTTAACCTCTTTCCACAACTAACAGCTAATAATCAATTCTCAAAATACGACTGAATAAAAACTCATGGATCACTCACCCAATGGCTCTGGCTTAATGTGATTTAATATGATTCATTTGAACATTTATTAAACAGGAATATGTGCAACAGTCTTTTCTCTCTCTCTCTCTCTGTCACAAACAGGCAATGTACAAGATTATTTCTCCCTTATTACATACATACAATAATCCAGTCTCTCTGGAGTACATGGTTACAGTACAGTATTTTTGCCTTTCTAAAATGAAACAGGCTTGCGTTAATCCACAAGCTATAAAGTATTTCAGTGTGTGTCCTGCTTATTATAATAAAACATACATGCAAATCTAAAGCAAGAGTTCAGAAGGAAGGATTTGTTTTGATCCAAATCCCCTTTATATTTTAATATCAGGTCACAGATATGTTAAATGTGGGGATAAATTTTAGCCAAACTGTTTGCAAAAGGGAGATATAGTTCAAGAATAAGGAAGAATAAGCTAGTCTGGCTTTAATACTCAGATTAATTAACTACATTGTCTATGGAAATATAGGTGTTTTCCAAATCAAGGTTTTTTTTTTTTTTTTAAACCAAACAATGCTAATGCGACTAACAAATATTTTAAATGTTAGCATAACATCAAAGTAACAAGCTCTTTTATTAATTTCATTGCTAATTTCTAAAGATCCTGCTGGATCCAACGTGTGAAGTGTTTGTGTGGACAGTGTGGAGATTTCAGTTATACTTCAGGAAGCCTAATGAAGAAATGTCAGGGTCACCATAATATTTAATTACATGTTTAGCTCAGCTAACCCTGTATCTCAGTGACAGAGATCAATTAAGAGCTGTTGATACTGATGGTGACTAAACAGTATGCAGTTATGCTTTCAAGATTTAATTTTTACAAAGATTTCTATTTTGAGATTCTATGTGGGCTAATTATTTTTGCAGAAATGCAACAAATTCCTTCAGGGCATTAGCATCTTTTAAAATGTCTTAGTAGTAAAGTATAACTGTGAGACTTGCTTGCCTTTAAAATCTCCTCTACTTCATCAGCACTAAAAATTATTTCTACTCAGAAAAGGTTGCCAAACAGACAAATGAATGCTTACATTGTCAAAAAAATTCTAGCCGACAATTAGTTTTCGTTGCTAGTAGGTGTAGCACTGTATGGGTGGATTATTCCTGTGACAGACTGAAAACAGCACATAGCAAAGTGAAAGCTGCAAGATGATTGGAGAACTGATTAAAAAATGTAGCAAGACTGGAGCGGCAGACACGCACTTCTCATATAAAGTGAGTGCTAATAACTCAGGATAAAAGCTTCTGGACAAGTCTTATTGCACTGACAGCTCTATTTAGTAAGCAACTGTACAACCACAAAAATAATACTAGCTACATCATGACATTGCAACGAGATGTCACTTGTGATAGGCAGGGATCATAAAGATGGGTTTAAATTCTGACATTCTGGATATTTATCATTTAAATGAAATATCAAAACACATGCTTTATGTAATTTAGACTTTATCTGGCCAAACATGGGGCAAAAATGTTAATGTTGTAGCCAGTGGATGTGTTACATACATGTGCTCTTTTTCTTAAAGTTCACTTTTTCTGCAGGGGAAGTAAAGAACATGCTTTTTTTACTCAACAACAGATGCCTAATTACAGCTTATCGCTCTTCCTTACATCGTGAATTTTGGGATCGATGCCATACGACGACAGGAGACAAAGAAGGCAAGCATCACCTAAAGCCATTACACCAAGAGCCTTTAGGCATATTAGTGTATGATTACAAAGGGACACAACAGCGTTTGCTTCAACACATAAAAATGAAAGCAGATATCCTTCACGCTCTGTTCATGTTTCATACCAAATGTAGGCGGGTGAAAGAAATCAAGTTGGATTAAGCAAGAAACGACTCCAAAAAACAACAAAAAAGGGAGCAACCCATAATAACTAAAAGTAATTCCTCTACTTCTTGCTCCGCAGACGCTTGGAGTGGCGTGGTAGGTCTGAATTCTTGCGGCGCCGTTTGAGAGGGACGCCACCTTCTTCTGCTATGCTCGCTGATGTCGTGCCCAGGCTGACTGAAGAAGTGGATGCTACGGCTACAGCGACAGCAGATGAGGATGTTGAGGAGGAAGTGGAGGTAGTGGGCAAAGCCCGGGTTGCACTCGCATCCACAGCACTCTCCATGAGTTCGCGCAGCTTGTGCTCGAGCTCAGCAAGGCGTGCGTTCTGCTCACCGATCACCTGCGTCTGTTCCAGCAGCTTCTGCTCCTGGTCCTGCAGCTGCTTCTGTTGCTCAAGCTGCTTGACACGAACCTCCTGCATTTCACGCCTCAGTGCCGTCATGGACGCGCCGTTCACCTTCACCTGCTGTTGCACCTTTGTCATCTCCGAGCGGGACGGCGCATTTTTGGCCAGCAGCGTCATAGTGCTAAGAGAGTTAGACGGCCCAGCCACTGAGGAAATTAGGGTTCGAAAGTCAATGGTTAAGAAACTTCCTTTCACCTGTTAATATTTAATATTAACTTTATTTAGAAAGGGCACGAGTATCCTCAATATACTCTCAAAATCCAAAGTGTGTCACTGATCATGTTCAAACATCAGCCATAGCTCCACTCATGTCATGCTTTAGGCAGGAAGGACTTAGCATGTCATTTCTTAAATTATCGGAAATAAGTGGCCCAAAACCTGAAAAATTGTAAATATTAAAAAATGTGCAACACACACTACACTGCTTCTTCATAGGAACTAGCAGAAATCACTCACTGGACATTTACATCCAGTGTTGAATATAACAGTATTGCTATGTAATGTTATCAAACTTATATTTAAATGTTATCAAACTTATACTTTCAGACCGAATATGAAAGTCAAAACTCCAATACAAATACAAATCTTATCTTTTATGTGCATCAAGTAATAACTTCAATTCAGTGACTAGATTTGTTGCGAGATGTTTCCCCAGAAATTTTAAGATGTTGTTGCTTCATGTTACTAGTTTTTAAAAGTTACATGTGAAACACATGACAGGTTTTGGGGCAATTTTTTTTTTATCTGCTGACTGCTTGTCACACCCTTATAAATGGCTGAAGTGCTGTATTTCTGTCATCTTAAACAACAGTGTAGGTCTCGTACCTGGTGCGGATCCTATAAGACGGCCAGACAAGTCAGCACCTGGGAGCTTCTTCTTAAGGATGGGGACAATCTTCTCATCAAAGTACTCCATGGCCATAGATGAGATGTCCCGCAGCTCTTGGAGCACCTCGTGAGCTCTCTGTGGTGCCCGAGTAGAGTTTACATAACGCAGTACTCTGTAAATTTCATCTATCACCTGAGAGAAACAGAAAACAAGAGGTTAAAGTGTTTAGGTATCAGGGTTTATTACAACCTTGGATCTTAAATGCTGTTCTAATTTTATAACAGGAAATCACTACAGAGTTTAAATCCAAGTACAATTTAAAATTTTACACAGTAAAATAAAAAAAAAAAAAATCCAATAAATAGCCAAAACATTTTAATAGATATTGGAATGTATGGATGTTATCTTTTTTGTATTAAACAATGAATATTATACTCTTTAATATTTATATACTTTAAATATTTTATTCTGCCAAATCTAGTAATTAAAAGTAATATGTTGCGAATAACGCAATTTCTTAAACCTGTGTAAAATTAGATAACAATAACTTTGGGAAGTCATTAACTTTGGTATAGC
>JAOTRN010000033.1:6463570-6486823 GCA_028566695.1 Bagroides melapterus
AACACCTGTGAATTTTTTCAAGAGAATCTGAGAGGGTGACCTGGGAAGCTCTGGTTGATTTGATATGGAATGACCCCCATGTCTTCACATCATACTGATCCTTTGAACATGAAAATTGAAAAATCACTCGGAAATTCAAATGCATATGTGTACTTTGCCAGTCATGCACAGTCAGGGTATTTGCTTGTCTTGCCAGCCTTGGATGCTTTTTGCCAAAATATTGTCATCAAATGAGATAGATGGTGGTCCAGTTGTGTGTAGAATTTGTGGGGCAAGTTCTCATTTCTAACATGTTGGTACTCTGCAAACAGCCGAATAAGACAAATGAGGATTTTTAAATAAATAATTTATGCAGAAACTCTTTCACTGATGGTCTGATGTTTACAATGATCTGTCGTCTTAGAGCAAATGTTTTCTCCATTATCTTGCAAATAAAACTACTGTTTATTTCTCTTGTCTCTACTAGGGCAATTTCCTGTTGTATTGTTTCAAGCGATCATTCATCTTCCACTTCAGGAAAATTAGGCAAATAATTAACTTCACAACGCCTTGGATAATTTAGTTTGGAATGTGATGGTTCTTCTCAGGATGGCCTTGGCTTCTTGTGACTAAACAGTGCATTTTCAGAAATGAATTGTTCAAATCTACACAGAGTACATTTAAATGAAATGTGTCTGACTTTGACGGCTACTACACCTACTATCCGTTACATGGTATCTACACGTGAGATTTGAATGCACTGAATATGTGAAACATGCAGGGGCAATCAGGCAGTGATTGCATACATGTACATGGCAATGGACTTTCACTTTGTAGTGTCTGAGGCGATGTACTTGGGAACAATGAATCTATGACTGTAAGTGCACACCATATCACATTTTTTTATACAACTGAGCAATTGAGGGTCACAACCTTCCAAACTCACAACCTTCCGATTGGTAGACCAACACCTTAATCACTAGGCTACCACATCCCATTTGAATTCGCTTTCAATTGATCATTTTTCTGTTATTTTTTCTTCTCAACACATTCCACTATGTAATGAATATAGATTTTCAACTGGAAGATTTCACTCCTCGAGATCTAGGATGTGTTGTTCATATGTCCCTTTTATTTTTCTGAGCAGTGTATACATATAGCATAAACACACATGTCTAATATTAATCTTGAATTTTTTTTTAATTTATATGAATTATGTTGCTGCATCTTTGTAGATTTCTAAAAATGTACAATTTTGGCCAGAATTTGGTCAGTCACAGAATCAATTTCAGCAAAATCTGAGGCATGTTAAAAGCCAAAAAAGACAATAGACTTTTCTGTTTATATACTCAACCTAATTATAATTTACATAGGAAAAACCATTTAACCTTGGTGATGAAAGGCATTTGATCGACCCATTTTTAAAGACATTATAAAACAAGGACCTTAATTGGTTTTGCATTGCGGTAGAAAAATAAAAACATATTTGTGATTTAAAAAATGTGATAAAAATGCAAAAGGAACATGGAATGGTCATTCCAAGGCACCTTCCAAAGATTATAAATGGTTAAAAAGTAAAAGATACAAAATCTTTCATTAGATTTATTTAATGATGTTTAGGTCCATTATAGAAAAAAAACATTTTGGTGAATAATAAAAATGACATTTCCTTTACATTTCTTGTTTACAATTTTTCTTATTAACACAAATTAGCACCTGATAATAAATTAAACTTTTCCTGAACACAAAAAATAAACAAACAACAACAAAAAAAAAAAAACAATAGAAGAATTTCTTATACTCAACTGAAACAAATTAAAATGATTTTTAAATGTGTAAGAATGGTGTAAGAACACCAGGTTGGGACACATGGGAACATGTTGTGCATGGAATTGCAACAACTAAAAAGACATCATATAAAACAAAAACAAAGTATGAAGCTGCTTCAACAAAATCCGTGTACTTAAATGAATACTGAAAAATAATCTAATGCAGTTTGGATATGAAATATTCTTTATTAAGCTATACTAAATATAATGAATTCATTTAGCAGCTTAATTTCCAGTTCAGTATCAAGTTATTATTTAAACAAAATCAAACTTTTTTCCCATTAGACATAATGTTTACCTTAAATAACACTGATACACACTGTAAATTTACTATTTTCATAATGAACAGAATAGTAAAAATAACCACTTTTGAAAATGGCAGTAGAAAAATTTTAAATTATGAATACTATATTTAAGATGAGCTAAAGAACAACTACATACTTGGAACAAAACATAGGCCATTGAAAAGTGACAGGCCACTGAGAATGTCTGTTTCAATGTTGGGAGGTATTTGTGCCATCTTCCTTTGTAACCAGCTACTGAAAGAACTTTAGTCCGGCTACCAGGAAGAACTTCTCCAGGAATATTTCAGAATCCAGAACAGCAATGTGGGCTGCCCGGCCTATTAAAGAGTTGGCTGTGTTGGGCAGGGCATGAACAACATTGTATCGAACCAGGTTACAGTCTTTGTTCTGGAGCACAGGTTCTAACAAATTCTCGATCATCTCAGCATACACAGGCCCTGGGGATAAAGATTTGTTAAGTATAGATTAGTTAATTAATTTGAATCGTCTAATGTATAACAAGCAACCACCATTTTCAACAATTTCTTAAAATATACGAGGAAAAAATCCTGGCCTTACCCATCTGTTTATCTTTTAAGGCTGTTTTGCACATCTCAATTCGAGCAGAGTGATAGGGCACATAACGGTCCTGCAGAGAGCCCACCAGCACCACATTTCTAAAAAACTGAAGACCTAGCCAAAATGTAGAGTAAGTTTAAAAAAACAAACAAACAAAAAAAACAAACAAAGAAACAAAAAACACAACCTCTGCGTGACTTAATGACTAAGGAGTATTACTTACCATCTTTCTTGCTTAGCTTGTAGAGAAATGTCTGCCGAGGGTCTGAATGATCACGACAAGTCAGCTGCAACAGTGAGCCAGACTTCTTCCATTTTTGCATGAACCATAGTCCTATAGGAAGAACTCCTCAAATTAAGTGTGAGTTATTAATAAGTTTACTAATAATTTACAAGGAAGACAAAAAAATACAATGATCATTTCACAATATATTATAAACATAATTGATTAAATGTCTTTTACTGTTTCTCCTGTATTTCTGTAATGTACTAATGGTTAGGTTTATTAGTACCAGTATTGACGAGGGCTGAGCTGTTGTAGAGTGTGCCAAGATGTGGTCCAGACAGTGAAAGGAAGGTATGAAGTCTGTTAAGATAGGCCTTAAACTTGGGTCTTGTCAACACAGAGCGCACTATCAGATTTCCCAGAGAATGACCCACAAAGCTGGAAAACAACCATAATAAAGTTAATCATAGTTATAAATAACTTGGTTTTGAAAGACACATGAAATAAATTAATTAGACTCAACGTCAAATGGTCCTATCCACAGAATGTTTTACAGTCTTAGGAAAGTGGACCATTCTTTGTGAAATCAAATATATAAGTTATGGCTGTTACAAGGCAAGTGATATTGTTAATTCTGCTATTTTATCTTGAAAAAATTACCTTATTTTAGAAACTGAGAGATTGTAGATTTGTATATATTGTACAATTTCATCCAAAAGTCGGTCAGTCATAGTATCAAAGTCAGCAAAAGTGTCATTCTGAGGTGGTAAAAAAAAGCCAAGAAAGACAAGACATTTTACTTAATATTCCTATAAACAGATTATATGTTTACGTTTTGAATAGTAAAAAAAAACATTTGACCTTGGGGGAAATGGTTAATTACCTGGTTGCGCTCTGACATTAAAAAGTCTATACGAGATCCAGGCAAGCCCAGCTCTAGGTAAGTCTTCACCAACCTTAAATCTGCACTGTTACCTGTTGTTTGAGTAGAGTGAAAGATTTTTTTTTTTTAATTGTAAATGCAAAGGGATTTTCAAAATATGTACAAGAGTGTGAACACATGGATGCTAGACATGGACATGGATGCTGAGAGCAGAAAGAGTAATTTGAGTATTTCAAAATTGTGGCATTGTTGACTAGGACAAGGATGTACCAATGACCCCAGCTAACTCCCCCAGTCACTGGCTGACTTCGGAAGTGGCCAGATGAGATCCATGCCCAGCCTCTTGAAGGGGATGCTGATGATGGGGAGAGGAATCAATGGTGCTGGGGCTGGTTTTTGGGGGTTAGTACGTTGGCACTGCTCACCTAACCCTAACCCTAACCCTTTGTATTCACTCTCCTGAATGCCTTCCTCACATCGTCCTCTGTATGCATGCTGCTTGTAGTGCTATTAGGACTGCTAATGCTGTTAGCCATGTTAGATGCAGTTTCAAAGCCACTGTAAAAGTTGCCAAAGAAGCTTCTGCATTAACCAATCTGCAGGATGATGTTTTGTAGCTCGTTATAGTTCTTAGGCCCTGCCACAGTCTCCTAGAACCACCATGATGGAACTGTGACTCTAGTTGCCTGCTGTAGTATCACTTTGCATTTTTCACCACTCTGTGCACACTATTTGCAGCTTTGTATTCATCCATGTTCCCGGTGGCAAGGTGATATGTAGCGAGAACCTCATTTATCTCTCTTAAAGCAGTGTCTGTGTCTGCCAGAGGTGAAATCTGACTATGACCAAGCTAAATTCCAAAGGAAATAAGAAAGAAACCATTTGATGGTCAAGAGCTCCAGGTTGGGTGACCCAGAGCTTGAAAGAGCAACAATGCTTGTGCTGCTGTTTTACCATCAAACACACTCATTGACATCCCAAACTCCATCGTGCTATATATGCGGTAAACCAAGAATAACTGTTGAATCATTGAATAGCATGGTCCAGAACCATGCTATTAGCTATGTCTCAGTGAAGCAGAGGAGGTTGCAGTCCCTCTGGAACCTTTCTCCCTGGACATAAGGTCCTCAAGCTTGTTATCCATGGACTGGACATTGCCTAACAGGATGCTAGGCAGAGGGATCCTGGTGTGCATGTGCCCTCAGCCTGTTTCCAACAACAGCCTTTTGCTTCAGGTTGCATCCTTTGTTGTTCCTCAGGATTTTGTTCAGGCAGCTTGGGTCTGAAACTTTGGTGAGTGAGTAGATTGTAAATAGAAATAGAAAAAGAGTATTTATTTCTGTCACATGATGATGTAATGTAAAGAAAACAGCATGGCCGGACCTCACTGGCACAATCTTGTGAATCAGACCAGTTTGATTCAGACCAGTTTGAAGGTCAAGAACATCAGTTAATCATACAAATAGACACATTAACTAGAAGCTGTTAATAAATACTTATAACCAAATGATCATTAAAAATTCACAAAGAGATTAGCAGAAAAGATGCAGCAGAGAAAACTTTAACTCAATAACATATCATGTACTGGAAAACAGCTATTTGCACTTAGCTCTGACCCGTATTCATGGTCAAGCTCAAATTTTGCAGACCTCCTCACTAAGCAGCATTTTTGATACTATACCAATATGATTTATGGTTTTAGCTGCACAATTTGTTTCATTTGAGATAATTAATAAGAAGAGGAAGGACAAAAACATAACAAAAGGTATTGCTGCAGGGTTCTAGCACTTGGACCCCAATACAATGTTGCACCTTCTCTAGACCCAAGGTAAACAATTTTCCTTTATGTACTAATGAAAACACATTTTTGATAAATAAAATGACCACTTTTACTAACAAAATCTTGATTCAGTTTAATTAAATACTACTATAATACATAAACTTTACAACATGGCTCTTTCTATTTTATCATTAAGCTGCTGTACTTCAGTCACTATCTCTCAGGGTCTCACTGTTCAATAACTATTTGCAATTTTAGCTAATGTTTGATGTTATAGCAGTCTTGATTTTTCTGGCTGAAGCATTTATAGATTCACCTCATCTTATAGGGTCCCAATGACAATTCAAGCTCAGGGCCCAAGTCTGCCTCTGAATGCAGCACTCAAAACATGCATTTATGAGCTTGGCCTCACCGTCTAGGCCATGGACGCACACAACGAGATGAACACCCTCATCACAGACCTCATCCTCATCCAGGCTAAAATATGGCACAGTTGAAGCAAACTCGGCTAATTCACTGTACAGGAATCCTGGCAGATTAAGCTTCTTCAGCTCCTCTCTTGCCTGCACAAATCTAAAAACACACATTTCCCCAACAGTAACAATGTGTGTATATTTGTATATACATATACACTGTGTGTGTGTGTGTATGTGTGTATGTATATATGTATATATATATATATATATATATATAAATTATTTCTAATAACAAAAAAAATTAAAAACATAAAACCTACATTTTTATTCTTAACGTATGGAAAAACAAACAAACAAACAAAAAAACTCACGCTTTCATCTGGGCAGGGGGGGAGCTCTCATACCACTGCCCAATTATACTGGTACACAGTGGTTTAGGTGCTGGCTTGTGCAGATGGGTCCTGGGGAAATGAATATCCTTGAGGTGCTCCAAATTCCCATAAGGGCATGCAGCTTCTGAGGTCCTGCTGCCATTCCCATTGTCACTTCTTCCTTTCAGTTCTGGCAAACCATTGACAGAGACTGACTTATCAGTCTCCTCATAGTAGCCATTTTCTATCATCTCATGGTTTAGCTTTTCTTCTTCTTCAGTGGCTTGGACACCTGTCTGGATCCCCAGCATAACAGCTGGTGTTTCCTCTGGGCTTATCTCAGAAATATCAGTGCTGGAGAATGAACCAAAATAATTCTCCACTAAACCTTTTTTTACCAGGTCTGTACTACTAGTGGCTGATATACTAGACTGTGCTGCAGTTTGCATATCAATGCCAATATCCAGCCCTGTATCTCCCCCAACAGGGGTTCCAAGCCTAGCAGACTCAGATATCTGGTGAGAAGCAAAAGCTTTGCAGAGGGAAAGAACAACAGAAGCCTCATCACTGTGAAAAACTGGATCATTAACATGTTCAGGGGAGGCTTCTTGGTAAACTAAGGACCTAGTTGGGCTGGTGGGCCGAAAAGAGACACTGATATCAGTTCGATCAGAGAAAACCAAGGCTTGGTCCTGCACAATAACACTGGAAAGTTGATACGGAACCTCAGCCTCCATCTCATCATCTAAGGGAAGTGAGTTTATGGAGGTTAGAGAAGACTGTATGCCACTCACACCAGAAGTACTCCCTGGGTTTGTCCCCTCTGGTTTATTAGACCCTTTTGTAACCATAGAGAGATGACATTGTTTGAGGGCAAAACTTGGGCCTTTAGTAGTGTTCTGCTTAACTTGTGAAATCCAGTCTAAATTCACTTCAGCAAAACTGGAAACAGTCTGAGGACCAGATACTAGTAATGTAGTAGAACTAGGCTCACTCTCAATGCCTGAATCTGAGAGTTTTGATGCTGCTATGGGTAAACAATAACTCCTTAGTGTGATGGCACAATCTGACCCCACATCCATAATCTCTCTGTTACCACAATTCTCTCTATGTTGGGGCATAGAGTCACAGCAATCTTTTTGTGTAATCTCTGAAATGCTTTCCCTTGTTAATGTTGGATCACTGTGGCTTGAAAATAAGGCAGTGACTTTATCGCCTTGGCAGGGGCTTTGGTTATTAGCTTTGACTGCAGTATGCAGAAGCCCGGAAGGTATGACCATAATATTGTCTACCTCTGTGACAGTTTCAGTACATGTCTGTTCTTGTGAACCTAAATTTGTAAAACTCTCACTTTGAATGATGGTGTTAACCTGGCTGTTATTAACAAGTTCTATCGGGAAAGTTCTAGTGCCATTCGGATTCATGTATGTTGTAGAGCTGTCCAAATTCATGTATTTGCACATGAACTTGCTGCTGGGATCTTCAAGCAAATATCCTTGTTTCTCTTTTTGACTGCATTGAAAGTCTCCTTTGAACTTGTCATCTGGTTCATCATGAATGACCTTCAGGTTCTTGTAGCCTGTCAAAATCACAGAGTCCTTTGAGCACTGTCTGATAAGTTTTTTACAGTTCTCTGTCTTGATGTTCTTCTTCAGTTTGATGGACTTAGATTTGGATTTTATTGGAGGATCATTCTCCTTGTGCCAGTTACTGACTAAAGCAGATTGACTGAGTTCGGGGTAGGGACTGAGAGAACCTACTTCTTTCATAACAGGCTTATCTGGTTTAGTAGGCCCAGAGCCACTCCTGGGGATGGGCAGGCCAAGCCATTGGCCATCATGATCTTTAGGAAGAGACCATAAATAAATTAATTACATTTCAATTTCATATTAGTTATTAAGTTAACTATTTCACATTGTTCATGTCATGTCATTGTATTTTATTGTTTAATGTTAAAGGTTAATGTCCAGGACACATTAAGTTATTTTTTGCTAGAAGACATTTGTGTTTGACAAGTTGAATGTAATATAATAGATTATAATTTTTCATTTCCTTATATCCACATCTAGATGTGTTAAACACTTAAAATAAAAAGTGGGTGGGTTTAAATAAACAGTGTCATGTTCCATGTGTTCAAAAACTACTAAAGGATAGGACTGACAGGCCTTTCTTGTTGCCTAGGTATGCACTATTAGACTGAGTGTTTAAACAATGAAAAACTCTGAATGTCTAATCTTAGATTCTGTCCTAGGTTTCACCTGTAAAGAAACTTTTGCTGTTAATAACAAAAAAAAAAAAAAAAAAAAAAAAGCACCTGTTCAGAGGACACTGAAGGGAGAGTATCATATCAAAACCAAATGTCTTCAGCAAAAATAAAAAAGTTCCACATTTTTCGTAGGGAAGTGCATACACAGTGCATAATAATAATAATAATAATAATAATAATAATAATAATAATAATATTTAGTAATATAGAAATACCCTTTAAAATGGCAAAATTATACACAAACTGCTGTATAAATGTACTATACCAAAATTTGGTAACTCTTTATAATAAACAAACCCTCTTTAATGGAATCTAGATATCGATCCTCAAAGATGATTGGCAGGGAGTTGACATCTCCATCTAGTTCAGCACATTCCACAGAAAGTGGTGGTAGGGAAAGAAAGTACGATGAGTTCTTAATGACTCCAGTCATCTGTTGGTGGCTATGTGCACTATTTAGATATAACATATATCAGTGTGATTGAATCTGTATAAATTACATTCCCAATATATATAGCAAATGGAATCCTCATACTTACTGCAACTCTTGGAAGGCCAGCGCAGCCTGTCTAGGGTGCTCAAGGTAAATGAAAGCCTCAGAAAATCTCTGGACCTACAGCAAAGCATAAACAAAAACATTATTCATGCTGCCACGGAATACCTGTGACCAACAGCAGATCAGGTAGCGCTACCAATAACCTTTATCACTTACTTGCAGTGAAAATGTTTAAATATTTTTTTTTGGCATAAATACCTGCTGTGTTATGCTAGCCATAAATACAGCAATGAGAATATGTAGAGTATGCCTAAAAATGGATTTGTAATGACTCTCAATTTTTGTAGACTTACCCTGAGAATGTGATGTTCTTGGGCCAACAGTGCCATGGCACTGTCATTCAGGGTGACAGTTTCCAGGAACTGGCCCCATAGAGCCATCAGCAGAGAGCATAACTGTGCTAGATTCATATTAACTAGTTCAGCAAGCTCATCTGGGCTCTCTGCCTTCTGCTGTAACATGACATATAAAAATATATAAAAGAGGTTAGACAACTATGGGCCACAGCTGAACAAGATGTTAAAATGATCACAGCTTTTTGGATATACTGTGACAGTTTTACAATGTGTTTGATGAGTCGATCTTTTCTCACCTTCATTCCAGACGAGCTGTGAAGTGTAATTTAACAACCAGTTTTGCCAGCGCAGAGATGGGGGTTTTAAGTCCCACCATAAAAACCAAAAATCCAAAACCACTCAATAACTTATTTTCTATATCATTTATAACAGGGCTAATCAAGCGGTGCGCCAATCTTCTTTACTTTGCCCTCCTTAACGGAGCGACTTCAAGAACGGTGCGTGCGAAAACATCTTTTAGCCAATCTGGTTGTTTCCCCGCCGCAAGACGTTTAAAAATTATAGCGCAAAAATAGAAAACAAGTTTTAACTCTTTTAACTATTTTTCAGATGTATGACAAAAGAAGCAATATGCTGAAATATGTCACTCTCTACCTTATCGAGAAAAAAATAATCAAAACAGGCAGTCCTGTGGCAAATTAACAGAAAAATATCGATTTCTGTCTGCTTTACCAAAACCTGTGTGTTTGAAATGCAGCGAGTGTATTGCTGTAATGAAGGAGTTCAATTTGAGAAGACACTTCAGAACCAAACATGCAAACTTTGACAAACAATACAATTAACCATAATAGCCTTGTGTATTTTATTGCTATAATCATTCATGACAACCACAATCACATCTGATTGTTCATCGCCCGGCAGAAGTGTGAAATGTTTGCAGGGTATCAAAGAACATGAATGGGCAGTTTGCAGAGTCCAGCCATTTGTGAGCCTTGAGAGCTCCAGTCTTTGCATTTCCCAATCCCAAAACAACTGGCATGTCAGGACTATGGCAGAGGCAAAAGTGCAAGTAAACACTTGTTAATAAATGTTAAATTTTTTCGTTTAATGTGTTTTCATTAAATAATAATGAAACTCAACCTAAACATTCATTAAAAGGAACGAAAAGATCGAATGTTGAAGATCACAATAAGCATTACAGATGCTGAATGTCATTGAAAAATATAAAAATATACAAATTATTAATATAAATTAAACAAATAATACAAATTATTAAATATGTATTAAAAATGTATTATTTAAACAAATAATACAAATTTGAAAGGAAATAAAGCTAAATCATGTGTTATAGAGTCGGGTTTTGCCATTTGTACGCACAGTGCAGCGGATTAAAACAAGAAAACACACAGGACAGACACAGAGATTTTACACAAGCACTCTTTACTGATCTCACTCGCTGTATTTCTCATTTTGCACAAAAACACAGGGCAAACACAAACATTTAACCTACGTATGCACCCAGCAATAACTTAAAATAACTATCCCTAAACTTTTTTTGATACAATATTGAAAAATATTCAAAGCAAATACAGTATTAGTAGACATTCTTTTAACTTTGATATTGTAGATGACGTTTGTCTTTTTACCCCTGAATCTCTTAACTCTAGCCTGTTGGCTGAGTGAGGCGCAGTTAAGACAATGAGCTTGATGCGTTAGCTTGTGCTGAGTGAAAGTCTATGAATAGACTTCCACATAGTGGTAAACTATCGCAAATACACATCAAGGAAATGCTGCGGCGGCGGAAAGCACATTCTGGTTGAGTAACATCTGTATATAACTGTTTGAATATACAGATGTACAAGTGTTCCTAATAAAGTGGACAGTGAACATGAACACATTTGCTAGAAAACTTGTAAACCCTTTACAATTTTCTGTATTTCTGCATAATTTTGATCTAATGTGATCAGATATTTATCCAAGTCCTAAAACTAGATAAAGTGTCCCCAGTTAAATAAATGTCTCAAAAACAATATAGTTTTTACTTTTATTTATTAAACAGAATTATCCAAAATCTCATCTCTCATCTTGCAGTAACATAAATGTGGTTATTTACTATCACTATATAGTCTGGTATCGACTGCTTCATGGGAACCCCACTTGCAGAAGGGGTGTCTGAAGCTCTGTGTGAAAACACAACAATCTATAACGATCTATTGGCTCAGAAGGTCATGTGGTGAAGCAATGCACACCAGCAAGTATGTGTAAGGGCATCTAGTTCACATCATTCCAGCTTATTTGTCTTCAGGAAGCACTCTGTGAATGATTTGGTGTTTGCCTGTCTTGTAAACAATTCAAAAGATTTTTACACCTGTGTCTGTGCTACACCTGTGTCTGTGCTACATCACTGTGGATGACGCACATTCTCTCTTTGCGTTGTTTATTTGTTTGTGTGAGCTGCTTGCTTGGTTTGGATTGTCCTCATAAGTAGGCTCCTGTTGCCCATTGAAATGTCAGAAGAATCATAATTTTTACATTTTGGGATAGACAAGTTAATGTCTATACCCCAGGCAAAAAGAAATGCTCTGAAAGAACCTAAAAAGAATAGTCTATGAAAGAAAGCCTGCCAAATTCGAATTTTTCAAATTCAAATGCCACCAGTAATATTAGTATATTATAAGGTATATTATAACATACCTTGACATGTTCGCAAAGTTCATGAAGACGAATTTCCACATCCAGTTTTTCTAAAAAAAAAAATAAAAATAAAAATATAGCAAAATTAGTATTAATTTAAAGACGAGTAATTAGAAGAGAAATCAGTCTCTCTGATGAGCCAAAAATCGAGACCAAAGAGAGAAAACTAGCAAAGGAGTAGACATAAGAAGAGCAGAATTCCTGCAAAGAAGTCAGTGGTGAATGTTAGTCTTGGTTTCAAATGACTGCTTACAACAAGACAGTGTAGTGTCCATAGCTCTCAGCCAACACAGGGGAAAGAAAATTGGCCAAACAAAGAAAAAATGAAGACAAAAATGAAAGGCGTGTTGAGGTTGGCGGTCAACTGACATACCTATGTGGATGTGCCTTTGGCCTCTGGGAAAAGGTCTTCTTAGAACTCGCTCATATAGGACTTGCATGCTGGGCTTGGCTAGTGGTGGGATTGCACATATAGGCATGTTTAAAATGGTTTCTCTCCCTTATACTGAAAGAGCTGAGTTCTGTCTATATATATGTCTAGGACTCAGACAGACACGAGTCTGTCTTTTTTTAAGTTTTAGTGTACAGTGGTAGTCTTGGGCAAAAGACTTCATAAAAACTCTTAGAAGGAGGGCACATAGAAATACACTAGTTTGATTGAAGATGTGCATTTGAAAATGTATATTTAATTAGACATATTCAGCCGACATGTTAAAGGTTACCAAAAGTTATACTGGATGAAGGTTATATTAGTTTAGTGTTGAATCCTACTTCAATTCTTACTAGAAGAAACTGTAACAGCATGCAGCAAAATGTTCTTTGCTACATGATTGGTAATAGCATGTATATAACTATGTAAGTAGTTTTATGGAAGGAAATTTGAATGAGTAATCTAAGAATAAATGGAAAACCTGGACTTCAGTGATATATCCTTTAAAAGATAGAGTTAGTTTATTACTAAATGTAGAAATGTTTAAAGTTAGATTATGTTTTGATGATTACACACACACACACACACACACACACACACACACACACACACACAAATAAATAACACTGACATCAACAATGTTCATCATTAACAGTGCTGTGTTTCAGGGATCCACCTGATGAAACCTAATTCTTAATAAACTACCCAGCATTAACTTACCAAGCTGCATGCGGTGAGAGGAAGGGAGGCTCTCTGTAAGAGCCATAAAGTACTCAAAGATGCCCTGGTATGCCAGCAGCAAGCTAGCACACAGACTATGGTGAATGTTGAAGGCATGCTGCAGACACTGATCCGACACTTGGAAGGTCTTGCCCTGTGACAACCAAAGTAAGCTTTCAACATGTTTATTCAAATGACTATAAGCACATTTTTCTAAATTCATAATAACCATTTAGCACAAACTTTGTACTACAAGATTTTGTGTAGCACAGTAATTTGCAGAGTTTTGATCATTAAACAATTTGAACATTTCCCAGTACAGAGGTAAAACTAAACTGCCTCAGTGCATCTTTTTAAAGCTTAATAGAACAGTGAAATTAGTGACTGGTAACATAAATTTCTATTACAAACCACTGGCTGTATTTGTGGGTGTGCATAAGCATGCTTACATCTTGGGACAGCTGCTTGACATAAGTGCAGCCAAATACCACAGTCTCCAGTGTGGGAATCAGGAGGTCTTTGCTCTGTGCCGGTACATTACGGTTTAGCCAGGTGCTTTTCCCAATCCGTGGGAAACTGCATGATAATAAGGAGAGTTAACACATTCTAAAGGTAAAAAAAAAAACATTTGTCAAAATTAACCAGGGTTACCACATAAGAAGTACCCTTCCAAGGCTTTAAATAATAGCTGTAATTCATAGCAATTTCTGTGTCTGTAAACATTTACTAAGTCAACGGGTGAACCCTTTCAGTTCTACATTACAACTTGCATTAGAACTTGCAAACACAATGGCAAAACCTATCTCCTGGTAGTTGCTGGTATACTAATGTTATATTGTACGAGTCTTCTCCTATTTCTAATGCTTTTTTTCCCAAAGACTCCATGGATCCATAAAGTTGACTGTGTAATGCAGAAATAAAGTCTAGATAATGCTTATTTGCAAAACAAAAAAACAAAAAAAAAACCCCAAAACAAAACAAAACAAAAAAAAAAGCATTAACCCAGTGGCATTATTTATATTCATAAAATTACATTTCCCTTACTTCCCTTACAATTCCTGTTTGTTACCCCACATAATCATAAACAGCACCATCCAAATATGTGCTAATTTATACTAAGGCCGATTTATACTTAAAACTTTCATGACACACAGTTTGTGACAGAAAATGAAACAGAAACTTATGGTGTTTAAATACCATAAACATACATAAAAATGCTTACTATTAAATAACATCTGTTTGAAAAGATTTACACAAAAAAATTTGCATATTCATCCTCTGTGCATTTTCTCTTAAAAACCTTTTGATCTTCATATTATTGTGATATCTGTTTATTTATGACCTCACATGATTGTTCATCTTAAAGACTGTCATCAAAAATAGGAGAATGATGTATTTTCTGTTACTGTAAATATTGCATGGATGGTTTTTTTTTGTACCGATCTGTTAAAACTCTAAAGACTTCTGATCCAAGGAGGTAGTTTTTGAAATACTCAAACCAGCTGTTCTGCTACAACATCCATCCACAATCAAAGTCACAGAGAATACTGTATTCATTCTCATACTCGATGTGAACACTTTCTAACATGCGTGAGCTTTATATGCATAATTGATGGTTATTCCTAACACAAAAAAAGCAATAGAAAGTCCTTATAACATCAGTGGAAACTAATAAAATCTCAATGTGATGAACTGCATACTGTCACTTCATACCGAGTAATGTAGTTAATGCCGGGGAATCTCAAATAAATGTTTTTTTTTTTTTTTTATGTGGCAGTGTTGGTGTGCTTGGAAACAAACGTACTGCATACTCCCATGAACGGTAAGCTGGTAATTTTGAGGCCTTGCTTTTGTTGTAAATGTTTGTAAAAATATAGTGAATGGAAAATTGTCCTGAGATTTGGAATTTCTTGTCCATGACTCTACTTGAATGATTAAACAGGAAAGTGATGATAATATCAGCCACTGATACCGGGATCGGGTGATAATTCTCAAATACAATAGGGCAATTAGGGCTAGAAGGAGTTCATTCATTGTGAAGACAACAAAGCCTACTCAGAAACTGAATCCCAAATTTTCCAGGAAAATTTAAGATACTCTAAGGCTAGCATCATATACAGTACCTCTGAACCTAAAGATAAGAGAGAAAACACCTAGATGTGGTGTGACTTGCTAACTGCAACAAGGTCAAAAAGATGATTCAATGCAGATTACTCAATTTCTCTGTTGTTCCCATGAGAGCAAATGTATGTGCTTGTTCTACAGGGGAGTAGGCAGTGCTCAAAGGACAGTGCTGAAACCTGAAATAATTCCTGAAATACCAGGCATAAGTCCTCAATATAACAGCCTCTAACAGTTTCCCTTGTTCAGATACTGTGGATTGCAATTTGCATACTTTTGCTGGATCGATGTTTGGCAAACATTGAATAAAGGGATATTCCAAATGGTCAGTATTAGAGTGTCAGTAAAATAGTCTATGGTCAAAAAACAGAACTGGAAAAACGTCTTAAATGGATGAATGGTAAGCATTTGTAATGCTGTAATGATGCCTTATTTCATGCAAAAGTTGAATGCATCATGTATGCTAAATAAGAAAACTGTAAATCATTTAGACATAATACGAAAAAATTAAAATGGTGGAATTTTCCATATTAGACTAAACACTTGAAACAAATAGATTAGTTTGTGAAACGTAGTTGCAAAAGGCATCAAATACCCGTTTGTGAAGTGTCTGAATCTTTTAAACAATTTTTTGTTATGCTTTTGACCTGTAGTATATTCATGATAAACTTGTGTGTTAAACAATTGAAGGTTTGCATAGAAGTAGGTTGTTCATCATCACTATTGCACAGCCATTCGTAGATTTTGGAAAGTAGTCTAAAAAAAAATGATTGAGGAAAACAGGGCCCAGACCCGTTTCTGACCTAATTAGTGGTTGATGCAGTGCCACCAGAGAGGCATGGATGGTGACAGAGATGATTGATAAGTGAAAGTAGTCAAACATGACATTGATATGCTGGTGTACGCCTTTCTGGAGACTAAAATGTAATCTCAAAGTTCGACTGCTGATACTCTGTAATGACCTGGAATCCTCTGGCCTAAAACACAAAGATGAAAGCCATTATCTAGGGATACATTTAAATAACATTACACATATAATTTTATCTAAACAATATACTATGCAATTTCACTACATACATATAGTCTCCATCTGTAAAGTAGAGGTCCAGAGAGAGCTGAAAATCCATATCATTTAGAGACTCTTCTACCTGAAGAGATGAAACAAAGACTAATGATTCTTAAATTAATTTATCTTCACAAAGATCAATTAAAATAATTATAGATTAATAATAAATTAACATCACAAATAAATTTGGAGATTCACTATATCCTTTTGACATAAATGAAGATGAATCTCACCTTCTTTTCATCTAGTAGCATCATCACCTTAAATAGGAAAACATCATTGACTACTATTTCTTCATTTTTGTAGAGAATCTGAAAGGTTTTGCTGTACATGGCATCACCTTGCACAGATGCAGGAAGAACCATATCTGAATCTACAGAATGAAGCACAACACTGAAAAAGCTATGAGATACAGATATCTGTGGATATGATATTATAATAGTTGCATTTAATAAGTTTTACTTCACTTTTTAGTTTTATTCTTCTGAAATGTATCTTTGTTAGTCTCTATTACATCAGAACTGATATATTAGTGCATGTAGCACCTATTCAAAAATAATTACTATGTTCACTGGTCTATGTGAAAAGTGATCATTCGGCTAGCACTTAGCCTTGAAATTTATACTGTCAGAATGAAATTAAGTTACTTCTAAATTGATTGGTATTCACTTAAATATGTATATAAACATACCTAAATACATAAATATGTATATAAATACTTGTACAACAAGGGCGAGGAGAAGGTTATTAGTTAGTTCCTTCTTTAAAATAATTTGTCGTGGGTTTCTTGACTGTGTTGGTGTCTTTTTTAAATCAATAATTTGCTCTATTGTTTGAATTTATTATATATTTCACTTTTCCGTTCTGCTGCATTGAATTTTTTTTTTTTTTTCGAAGAACACTTTTGTTTTCTGACCCCAAATAAATTGACCAGGCAACTAAATAATTAAACATTTACACTCTAAAAATTGCAGCTCCACTTAAAAGGAAAATAATTAGAGAGAAAAAACTGGTATAACAATCACATTTGCACATGTTTATTTAACAATTTAGCAAAATTAACTAGGGATAATGCAACTACAAAAACATGCACACCATCAATATGTAGTAGCCCTTTAACAATTTGGTAGTTAACCATGTAGATAACAATATTCCTGTATAGGATAAAGGTTTAAAATGTTTCACACTCCATTAAGAGACCAAATTAATCAAACAAAATCTTAAATTTGTGTTCTAGACTCATAACCAAATGTTTCTTCAAACAGAAACATCAATACAGAATCAAAACTTTTCTAAAAACAATCAGTTCCTCCCTTAACACTGGGAATGTACCTAAATCTTTTAAACAAGCATATAATCAATCCCCTGATTTAAAAAAACCTTACTTTGAGTCAGCTGTCCTACTATAGGCCAATATCGGAGCCCCCTTTATCTCCAAAATCTAATACATTTTGCAGCACAGCGGTTTTGCTCATAACCACATAGGAAAAATGTTCAGTCAGGATTTTGCCTCATCAAAGCACAGAGATGGTGTTGGCCTACTAGTGGCCTTTGATCAGGGTTGTGCCAGCTTGCTGGTGTTGTTTATTATTCTGATGCCACACACTTGTATGTTTCAGCAAAGCCACCAACCTAATAAAATGTTATAATAAGTACATTTTATCTACTACATTAACTCATAGCCTTTATTATAGTATACTAGTAATGACCTATAAAAGACTTGAATTGTACTTTAGGTCATGACCTAAAGTAAAACAAATTACAGCAAAATATTCCTGACAAATTTTGCTTGTCAATTTGTGTTTGGGCTTCATCATCTCACAAACTACAGACCTGCCTAATTCAACCTGATGCGCTAACTCTTCTCCTGCCCTCTATTCTAAGTCCCAGATTTGAGCCTTGTGGCTGTAAATAGCCACTAAATTGTACATATGTTAAAATATCAGATTAATATTTTTTCCAGATTTTTTTTTTTGCATAAATCTTTTAATCAAATTCAGTTCTAACCAAAACTACAAAATCTTGAAAAATTTTTTTACTTTTTATTTACTATTTAATTAGTGGTCACAAATTTGCATAAAATACACACAAAATGACTAAGTTTTTTCATTGCCTGGCCATGACATAAAAAAAAAACATGTATTCTTGCTTGTTAATGGTTCCCTCCACTGGGAAGAAGTGAAATTTGTCATTTTTACAGTTGACCAAAAAATTGGGCCATTAAGCCATTATACAGACCTTTGCAAAAAAAGCTTATTTTCAGTTTTTCTTTTTACATGGTGTTCTGTGGAGTAATCAGTACATTGTGTAGTGAATTTGTGTGTGTGTGTGTGTGTGTGTGTGTGTGTGTTTGTGCGAGAGAGAAAGAGAGAGAGAGAGAGGCATTGATGTGTCTGAGAAAATCATAATATACACCTCAGTTCTCAGAACTACAAGTAGTCTACATGGAATAAACAAATAACAAAGTAAATGTGTTGATACACCTTGAATGCCTATTGAGGGTGAAATGTGTGCATGCACATACACACACAAATACACTATACTGTGGTGATTATTGCATAGTTTTTTTTTTGCTTTTTTTTGCAAAAATCTGTGTAATGGAGTAATAACCCCATCTGGTGGTCAACAGTAAAAATGACAAATTTTACCTCTTCCCAGCAGCGGAAACCCTAAACAAAGAACTGTGCATATTTTTTCGTGTCATAGCCATGCTTTGAAAAAGTGCGGTTATAATGACAGTCAATGGGGCCGCGAAATTTTAATGAGGGAGAGAAAATTAAATCTGATGCTGCACAAAAACTAACAATGCATAAAATCCAACGTTGTTAGTAATATTTGACCTATCCAAGACTGTAATGAATGCAAAAATAATCTGTTCATTTTTTTTTAATAGGACATTTTGTGCGTATTTTTATGCAAATTTGTGACATCGCTGATTAAATAATAATTAAAAAGGAAACTTTTTTCTTTTAAAGATTTAGTAGTTCTGATTAGATCTGAGCTTGATTAACAGATTTATGCAAAAAAAAAATCTATCTGATATATCAAATTAATTTATGTAAATGTGGCATTTTTTGGCCACAAGAGACTCAAAGACGGAACAACTTTATAAACAGAAAATTATAGACCTGGTCAAAAAATCGTAATCAGCTTTCCCTCAGAGTCAGAAATGGTTAAGTGCCTTGAACAAGTTCAGACAGGTAATAAAGCTGACCCGGAACCATCAGGTACTGCAAAGGGACTCAGTAACGTCTGAGTTCTACTTGCACCTATGGCACTGAGTGAAATTCTGTCAGTAACAATTTTTTAAGATAAAAAAGATATGGACAGCTGCTGGCTGTAGAGAACTATTTTCAGTGCAGCCTAATGATGTTTTTGATGAGATGTGGACAAATAAAACAGTCTCATTCTGAAATATGGATTAAATACAGAAAGAATAATCACATTTCCACAGTTGGAAGCTATCAGATCATCTCATCTCATTTAAAATGTATCTGAGACTTAATATATGCACTATGCCAGCTCAGCTTCTTAAACATATTTAGCATCTACTACTGCAGAGAGGTTTATCACTAATCTCTCAGAATTATGATCCATAACTGGATCACCATCTGACCCCACAATTAACAGAGAGAAAAAACTAGCACCCTGGTACAATGAATACACGCATCCTAAAACAATCAATTAGGGACTAAATTAGTAATATTTCAATTAGCAGGGAAGAAAAGCCTCCTGAGCTACAGAAAATCTCATGCTGCCAAAAAATAAATTGCTTAGATCATCATCTCTCTCCACCCTAATTGTAAATAACAAAAAAAAAAAAAAAAATTTAATACTAGTCTAATCAAGTAAAGTTAACTATGGGTAAAACTACTGTAGCAAAGCACACCAATATGCAAAAGCAATGACTTCATGAGTTATTTAAATGGAAAAAATAGAATATCATGCAGAATATAATTTAAAACCAAACAATTTGATAGATAACCCTGTAGAAAAGTCTGATTTCACTAATTTCTTCTGTAAAATCGTCAGTCTGCGAACTAGATTCCATGCCTACATGTTTCTTTCAACAGATAATACAAGTAGCTACCAAACCCGTAAAAATAAATTCTTCCTTAGCACTGGTTATGTGCCTAGATCCTTTAAACTAAAGGTTATCAAACATCTGATTAAAAAGTGTCTTGGTGTGCCATCTTTTAGCACATAAAGTATAAACCAGCCTTCTAATGTGATTATATTTATGCAAATATATCCAAAGTTAGCAATTATGAATTAAAAATGTATATCTAGACAGATCAGCCATAACAGTAAAACCACATACAGTGGTGTGAAAAAGTGTTGGCTCCCTTCCTGATTTTTTATTTTTTTGCATGTTTGTCACACTTTAATGTTTCAGATCATCAAACAAATTTAAATATTAGTCAAAGATAACAAGTAAATACAATATGCAGTTTTTAAATGAAGGCTTTTTATTATGAAGGGAAAACAAAATCCAAACCTTCATTGCCCTGTGTGATAAAGTGCTTGCCCCTAAACCTAATAACTGGGTGGGCCGCCCTTAGCAACAACAACTGCATTTGCTATAACTTGCAATGAGTCTGTTACAGCGCTGTGGAGGAATTTTGGTCCGCTCATTGCAGAATTGTTGACATTCAGCCACATTTGAGGGTTTTCGAGCATTTACCGCTTTTTTAAATTACGCCTTCCTGAATTTCTTTGGATCTCGGCATGATGTTTAACATTTATGGATCTTTTGGTCTACTTCACTTTGTCAGGCAGGTCCTATTTAAGTGATTTCTTGATTGAAAACAGGTGTGGCAGTAATCAGGCCTGGGTGTGGCTAGAGAAACTGAACTCAGGTGGGATAAACCATAGTTATGTTTTAACAAGGGGGCAAACACTTTTTCACACAGGGCCATGTGGGGTTGGATTTTGTTTTCCCTTCATAATAAAAACCTTCATTTAAAAACTGCATGTTGTGTTTACTTATTTTATCTTTGACTAATATTTAAATTTGTTTGATGATCTGAAACATTAAAGTGTTATAAGCATGCAAAACAATAATCCAGAAGGGGGCTAACAGTTTTTCACACCACCGTACCTAATAACGTTTTGCCACCAGAACAGCTTTAACCTATGACATCTGAAGGTGTGCTCAGATAAATGGCACCAAAATGCTAACAGTGGATCCTTTAAGTCCAGTAAGTTGTGAAGGAGCACCGCTCTGTACTGGACTGGACCTGTATGTCCAGCATGTCCTACAGATTAGAGAATTAGTTCGGGATCTGCTGAATTTGGAGACCAAGTCAACACACTGTCTATAGAGGGCAAAAGTCATTATCAAAAGCAACCTCTCATCATGGACTATTTACCTTCCTCCCATCAGGAAGGCACTACTGGTTGCCTGCACAAACAGACTGAGTAATAGCTTCTTCCGTATGGCTGTGTTACCAGATTACATTAGATGCTGTGATTAGATGAAGGGCATTTCATTAGCTTTTTACATCTACAATGACAAAATAATTCTAATCTATTCTAATCAGTTCAGCTCACTTTCTACTTCCATTGCTCCATCCCCCAGTTCTGATGCTTGCATGTGCACTGTAAGTGCTTCTGGGTGTGGACAGGGTTCAGCATGATCACTCTAACTTGTCTGTGGCTATGTAGCCCCATATACAGCAAGCTGCAATGCACTGCATGTTCTGACACTTTTATCATCTACTATATCCCACCCCTTAACAGGTGCCACTGTAACAAGATAATCAATGTTATTCAATTCACCAGTCAGTAGTTTTAAGATTTTGGCCAATTGGTGTGTCAGAATGAGATTTAAATTTAAAACTAAATGGCACAGAAATATAAAGGTGTTGAAGAGAACTTACTTGTGGGATGAAAAAGACTGGTCTCTATTTTATGAGGAATCCGTGGAGGTACCTTCATAGTGCCACGAACCTGATAAAACCTGTCAAGCAACAACTTTTTATTACACACTCAACAAATGAAGTCAAAGATAAATCAACACTTAAATTACTGCTTATTTTTGGGCATGAAATAAACAATGACCAACATTAACAAGAAACAGGATTTTTTTTTCCCCCACTTTTCAATTATTATACAAAAGAAATAAACAAAATTATTATTTCAACTGAGGAAAAGTTAGGATACCATATGCCCCAATAGCTAGTTTTCCCCCTTTGGCTAAAAAAACCTCAATGAGATGTTTCTTTTAGTCATCAAAGAAATTCTTTCAGCTGTGTGAAGTTTTAGGGCTTTCTTGCATGGAGGCCTTTTCAAATCACCCCACAGGATCCTCAATAGGACTTTTTTTTTATTTTTATTTTTTTTTACTTTCCAGCGATTCCTTGGTGGATTTACTGGTATGATTTTGCAGGTGAGTTCCACTTCAGCTTTACTGGAAATTTGATGTCCTGATGTCAGGCTAAAAGTCTAGGCTAAAGGCTAAAAATACCACCATTCAGTCGGGTGCGGTGATGACATTATGTGCACCCCTCACTTATATGCAGTAGGTTTAAATAATGTTTCTTTGCATGTGCAATATAATCCAATGTGCAATACTATCCAATCAATGTGCAAATTAATCAATGTGAAATATGCTGTATATTTATGCCAATGTTCAATGACGTTAAATCACATCATACACACTGGCTTAACACTTTAAGGCACCCTCTTATATATACAGTGTGTGTGTGTGTGTGTGTGTGTGTGTGTGTGTGTGTGTGTGCCTGCAGGATCAGTG
>JAOTRN010000033.1:6498076-6517059 GCA_028566695.1 Bagroides melapterus
ATAAAATTAAATCAGTCCCTTCAGTCGGAGTAAATCAGTCTAAGTGCTGATCAGAAACAGAAATGTTTGGTTTTAAATGAGTAATCTGAATTTTCTGCCTGATATTCTACATTTTTCCACTGAAATATTTCATGAAGTCATTGCTGCTGCATACTGATGGTGTGTACATTTCTACAGTCATTTTATTCCTTGTTAATTTTGCTTCTGTATTAAATAGACATTTAGGATTACTGTTGTTATCTTCAATTAACCTTCAGAGATACGCAGATCTAGCAGCACTAGGTCTAGGGTTTTCTTCCACAATAATTGAAATACACAGTACAATTCAATTTATTTGTATAGCGCTTTTAACCATTCACATTGTCTCAAAACAGCTTTACAGACATATAGAAACAGAATAAAAATTATAAAGTTTAAAATTATTGTACTGTATATCTATAACAATATATCTGTAACACATATCCCTGAGATGATATGAGGAAGAAATTTGCCTGGGAGCCAATGCTTTGTGGATAGGATAAATGTGAATGAGTATGAATGTCTTCTGATTGAAGTTAGGACCCTGTCTGCTGCATTCTACTGGAGTTTCTTTATGCTCCTACTGTAACATCCAGACAGTAAAACATTACAATAATCCAACCTGGAGGTAGCAAATGCATGAACTAGTGTTTCTGCATAGTGTACTGACATCATATTTCTTATCTTAGCAATATTTCTGAGATGAAAGAATTCTAGCTTTGTGATATTTATGTGAGCTTCATATGAGATACTGAAGTCAATAATCACACCAAGGTCTTTTGCTGCTGTATGATGATGAAATAAAAAGACCATAGAGAGTTACTCTGTAACCAGAAAGTGTCGTTCTGATTGACTGTGGTCTACTAGGACCACAGTAGAACTTCTGTCTTGTCAGAGTTAAGCAGAAGGAAGTTAGTAAGTATCAACTGTCTAATGTCCCTCACACATTCTTCAGATGTCGACATTCGGCAAATGTCGTATCCAAGGTACATTTTAAACAAAATTAGATAATGGTCTAAGATAGATTCTGATTGAGGCAGAGCGACTATATTTTCTATGTTAAATCCGAAGCTTAGAATGAGATCAAGAGTCTGGTTGGCATTATGAGTGGATTCTATTACTTCTGAATCTACAATTGAGACAATTGCCGTCCTCAGCGGATCTTCTAACTTCTCAAAATTAATATTTAGACCACAAAATTAATGTCTCCCATGTGTGTGTTTAAGCATTTTTGTTTAGCACAGTCTCTATATTGTGAACCCTGTGTGACGACTCAATTACTATGATCTAATTTTATACTAATAAGGTTACTAAAAATTTTCAGAGTGTTTAAACAATTTGGTTTAGCACAGTCTCTATATAGTGAACCCTGGGTAATGACTCAATGCTGCTAGAAGATGGTCGGAATAACCTGCTTGTCTGCTTCCTGGCCCTGGCTCTGGATTGACACTGATTAACTAGGCCTGTTCTTAAACTATTTGCTATGCTGCAATAAATGAGAGCAGCACCTTCCTGAGTGGGATGTACACCATCCTGTCCTAACAGGCCAGCGTTTCCCTCAAAAGTGCTCCAATTTTTTATGTGCTCCAATTTTTGCCCACATTGATTTTGGAGCACCCCTTCAACATCCAGGAGGAAAATTAAATGCAATATTAAAGTAGAAAATTTAACAAATGAAAGTGACAGTGCAAAATATAATGGGGGAAAACAAAAAATAAAATTGTTGAATTTAAACAGCATTTCCAGATAGGGCTGCAAAAAGTCCAAGTTAAGTAGCATTAAATTATTCTAGATAGGAGGATGTTGCACTGACCACAGTTTTGAAATTTGCTTTTTTTTCTCCAGTTTTTTAAATGTATGCATGACACCAGTTGTATTCAGTAGAACAACAGGGGAACAACAGCATAATTTTAACTCATTTTGACTATACTGATAATTTTGAAGTATTGTCTGGTGAAATTGTTGAAAGTGTATTTTTATGAATGTGCATGGGGATTGTTTTCTTTTGATGTATAGTAGCTAATATAATATGTACTTCCCTGACTCAAAATCTTTCATGTTGTAGTCATTGGTTCACAACAAGAATATGATAATATGACAAAATAAATATTATTGCAGAGATAGGTTGGGTGTATTGAAAAGCTGTGAAAATTATGATGATAAATTCCTAACCTCCAGACTTATAGTTATAATTATAGTCACATGTTGTCCAATATATAATGTGTACAGTAAATTGTTGGCATATTGCAAAGGTGCTTTCCAGCCATATTGTGTTATTTAATCATTTAAGCACAATACTTTTTTTTAATAAATTTGATTTTATTTAACAAATATCTTTTATGTTTTGATTGTAGGGCAGTACTGGACAGACAGGCCTTGTTGGAACTATGGGATCTGCTGGGAAGCCTGTAAGTTGGCCAAATCCGATGTAATATCACATCTGTTAAAGATGCTAGTAGCAAGATAATATGATGTTACATTTCTAACCAGGGAGAACGTGGGAAGCATGGAGAAGTTGGACCTGTTGGCCCTATTGGCGGATCGGTGAGCATTAACACTCCTTTCTATATGGGCATAACAATAGTTTTAAATGTATTCTTCTTCTTCTTCCACTTATTATTATTATTATTATTATTATTTATTATTTTTTTTTTTAGGGAGATAGAGGTGAGCCAGGCCCACCTGGACCTATGGGGAACCCAGGAACTAGAGTAAGTGCTAAGTGTTCATGTGTGTCTTCAACCCTTTGTTTGAATACTAGTGTCCCACAGTTGGTTCTGACTGCCTTAATATTTTGAATATTTTGGATATTTGGAGACCACTGTTCCCTGTATCAAGGGGGGAACACAGAGGGAGGGCACAGATTCTGGATCAAGACAAATACATGGTTTTTTTCTGTTGAGGCTACAAAGAAAAATTAAGCAAACTGTACGTGAGGAGTGATCTGGAGTGAATTGCCACCTTCACGATACCCGTTACTAAAGACCAATCCAACCCAAACAATGATGGCCATATTTCCAACATCCTTATTAAAGGATATTTTAGTCAGTGCCCATAGGTGGATACTTTTCAAGTAAAATTTTTAGAAAAAGTACTCTCAGTATGTTTTTATATGGGATGACTGCTTGAAGATTTTCATGGAAAATTTGTTGTGCAAAGACTTTGTTGTGCAAAGACTATTCTTTAAATGATTCATTTTCTAATAATTTTCCAAATTGATTTGTAATAAAATGAAGAAAAATGTGAGGAAAAATGTGACTAAGAAAAATGTTCCTAAGAAAGTCTACATAATCCACTACTAACACAGAGAATTTACTAATGTAACATCTTACTAAAAAGACCAAAAATTCTATTATTTCTATTGTCTTTAGTTTATAACAACCCTCAACTCCTAATCATACTCCTAAACTCAATTTTTTTCTACAGATGGAGCATTTAGGTGTTACATTTAGGTGTTCTTAAATGATAATTAAATGACATTAACAAGTCCACTTTTCCAACCTTAGCTACCATAATTACAGACTGTAAACAGTTGTTTTCACTGTATCATGACATCATCTCTGACGTAGGCAAAGACTATCTAATGTTAATATTAATGTTATTTGCAGGGCTCTAAAGGAGATCTTGGTCTTCCTGGACTTCCTGGCTCCCCAGGCACACCTGGAGAAAAAGGAGAAAGGGTAAGCACATTTTAAAAAAAATCCTATTTCTCTTTTTTGGAAGTGTCTTTAAAGATCTTTGAAGTGATCACTTGATCAAGTGACAATCAAACTGTTGATCAGTCCTGTACTAAGAATTGGAAGAATTGTATTTCATTCCTCAGTACAGAAGCTTCAACACTGGGATTTTGGGGTTTCCTCACATGATCAGCTTACTTTAGGTCCTTTCACAACATTTCTTTTGTATTTCCAAAACAATATCTTTGGTCTTTTACCATTTTTCTTTTATCATTATTTTTTAGACAGACTCGGGTGCTTGTGATTGTTGTCTTGGTGTATGACCCATTTTTTCTTGGACAGATCTCCTGACATTTTCCTTTAGAATTCACTGGTATAATTCTGAATTCATTGCTCCATCAATGATGGTAAGCTGTCCTGGGCCAGATGCAGCAATACAGGTCCATATCTCTGTTTTGGCTTTGGCATTGACTAAAATCAGATGGACTCTAATTTAACCATGAAATTTAATAGTAATCCTAGTTCTTCACATACTTTTGCCTCTCACAGACATATAATATTGGAACAATTTCCAGAATAAAAAATGACCACATATAATATATTTGTCTGATTTATTTATTTGTATTCACTTTATATTCTTTTAGGACTTGTGTGAACATTTGATGGGTTTTGGGGTCATATTTATGCTATTATAAAAGGGTTCACAAACTTCAAGCGACACTGTATATAGTGTGTAGTGACACTTAAGAAGGGGGCTGTGGTGGCTGCATCTTTATCATTGAAGGCAATATAGTGACCCTACTGCAGTTAATCCAGCCACTGTTCTGAAAGCATAGTTAAACTAGCTGCACATATATTGTAGGAGTGCTGCTTTTATATACTTAGCATTAATAGCACTATAAGAGGTCAGAGATCATAAGAAAATTAATTTGTGATAACAACACCAATTCAATGTCAAGATAACGAGAAAAACGTTATCATGACAAAACAACTTTAGGTTATTTCAGTAATGAGAAAATTACATCGTTATCATGACAAAACAAGAAAGAAAAAATATAATAGGGTTGCAAACGGGTGGAAAATTTCTGGTAAATGTCCAGTAAACTCCCAGAAACTTTCCATAATATTTTCCATATTTGTAAATATTTCCAAGTTGGAAAAATATCAGGAATTTATTGGAATTTATGGGAATATTTGGGAATTTATGGGAATTAATTAGAAATTTGCGGAAATTTATATAAACTGTATCATATACAGTAGGTGAAATGTATCCACACATGAGATGGTGTGCGTGGCATAGTTCTATAGAATAAGATTGGAAAAATGTCTGTAAAAACACTAATGCAACGCAATACACAGATATATAAAAAATTAGTTGAACAATATTTTGGAATAAAAATATTTTACAATTGATACAAATGAATAGAAATACTTTTTAATTAAGCAAAGAATGCTGAAAAAAATTATAATAGTTTATAAAATCTGAGGAGCACAACAACTCTAAAACTGATCAGCATATTAGAATGATTGTAAGACTGATGTAATGGCAGATAAATTCAGCTTTGCATCACAGAAATACATTATATTTTAACGTATATTAAATCAGAAAGCCATTGTAATAATAATATTTCACAACAATATTTCACAAACTGTTTTCTCCTGTATTTTTTGTTCATAAAAGACTCCTTTACACTTAAATAGAGCAAGCTTACATTTCGCATATCTGATTTACTGGCTACTAGCTACTTTGTAAATACATTTTTGTATTTTGTATATTTTTGTAAATAGTACCATAGATAAAAATATTTATCACATTAATATCATAACTTACTTGAATTGATGTAATCTTCAGACTCAAATGCAAACCTGTGGAATGAATATTTCTTGTGGTAGTCAGAGCCTGGAAGGGGGTGGGGACTGAGGGGGGATTGATTGTTTGGGATGTTTTTTATCTCATCTAAATGTCTGCTCAGTCAGTATATTTGTATTTACAATGGTATATTTTTGTTTCACAATAGCTTACACAAAGCACAAGGGAGTTTTAAATATAACTTTATGTAATATGTAAATATGCACCAAGATGGACATTTTTTTACATTATTTTGCGTTCAAGATTGAAAAAATGATCTGTGTTGTGTTATGGAGGAATTCACAGTGCATTATGGGGTATGGCCTCAATAGCCCTGCAGTAGGTGAAGTGCAATTTTGTAAATTCCCAGTTAAGCCCATTAATTCCCATATTTCCCGTTAATTCCCATGGAAAGTTTCCAGCAGTGAAAATTCCCGGAATTTTGCAACTTTAATAATAATGCATGGCCTCTAGGACTTCCATAAAATACTGATTTAAAAAGCACCTTATTTGTTTTAAGTATTTGCAAACTAAATGTTATTGCACTTATTGTAATGGCAGTACTATTAAAATAAAAGTGCACAATACACTTTTTTAAAATTTATTATTGAATTTTGTGCATAATAATTTGATTAATTGTAATCAATTAAAAATTGTTTCCCAGCATTAAGGGTCATTTTAATTTTTAAAAACTTTTATTTTAAAAGTCTTCCAGAAAAAATAAACAAACTTTCACCATTTAAAAATGTAATTATGACAAAAAATACAAAGTCATAAATTTATAGATATTTAATGAATATATTCCTTTTATTTCAAAGTTATTATTTATCTTCTTGTGAAAATAATCTTTTGTTTAATTTTTCTGAACCATGTATTAGGGGGACCAAGGGGAAATCGGATCTAAAGGAGAACAGGTGAGGTTTTGATTGATTTATGGATTTCTTTATCAACCTGCATCAGCTTAATAAAACCATATGTATCAGCATGCCAAATGATAAGGAATTATTTCTCCTTTTGGTATCTTTATTTTAGGGAGAGCAAGGTGCAGAGGGATCCCCTGGAGACAAAGGAGATGTTGTAAGTTAAAAAACTTTACGCAAGGAATAAAATAACACCAATATACAAATATACACTGTTGGGTGGATATGTATTATTCGGCTTATGCTATTTTGTGTCATGTGCATTTAGGGGGAGCCTGGAGAACCCGGACCTAAAGGAACAGTAAGTTTTATATTTTGTATTTTGGGCCATTATGCTGGTTTTTATAAGGACTTCAAAGAACTATATAGGGATAAAGTTATTTACATTTTTTGAGGATTGTTTTATTGTTGTTAATTGTGGTCCATTTGTTGAATTACACCTTTAATGCTTTTATATTTCCATGTCCGTTTGTTGTATTACACCTTTAATGCTTTTTTAATCATAGACTGGTTATCCAGGAGAGCCTGGGAACAGAGGCCCTGAAGGTGCCCGTGGGCAGCCTGGTATTGAAGGACCCCCTGGTAGTCCTGGACCCCGTGGTGTACAGGGGAACAGAGGAGTTCCAGGTCCTCGTGGGTCTCAGGGCCCCTCAGTAAGTCAACTATTTTAGCAATGCAAAAATTTGTATGAGGAATATCCTTATACATAATGGAAGGCCCATGCACAGATCACAACAAGGAAGTCAAACTAGAATTACAAGGAATGGGGTACAGGGAATAGAAACTCAGAAATGCAGGTAAAAAAACATGAATTAAAAAACTGAAGCACAAGGGCTTAAATAGACAACCAAGAGAAGAATTGAGGATTATCAAGGGGTGATTAAAGGAGATTAAACCAGTTAAAAAGCATTGTTGCATATATGAAGTCATGAATCAAAACCAAACCTGCATGGTTTAAATTAAAAAGAGGCACACATTAAAAAAAAAAAAAAATACAATTAAAAACTCAAAAAACAACTGCTTTGGAAAGGTGGGGTAGTCAATATCATGCTATATTTTTACATTTATACAGGTAGCCAGTGTGCCATTAATATTATGTGCAAGATTTGAGTTAACATTTCCTGCTTTGTAAAACAAAGAGCCTTACAAGTATACAAGTACCCTTTCAAAATGCTGCCTCATTAAAACACCTTAACCAGAGTAAACCCAAATAAGAGTCATCAGATTTTGAACCTGGTGTTTGATTTATTTAAGACATTTTTCCATTGTTACTTTGAAAAGGAAATTGCTACTTTAATGTAAAAATGAGCTGTACCACTTTTAGCAAAAGATTTTATACTTTGCCACACTGTTAAGTAAGGTATACACAACAATGAAACGTGTGACAGATCCTGCATCAGGATTTTCACTAGTTCCTAAACCATACCTAATTTATCAGGGGTATGACTAATTTTATCTTTCAAATAGAAAGGCTACAGTATGATTAAATGTGCTATGTCTATTTACAGGGGAATGGGCCAGGTGAACAGCACATTAAACAAGTTTGTATGCGAGTAATGCAGGGTAAGTGTGGAGAACATAAAAAACTTTAAACTTTATAGGTAAGAAAGCAGATGACAACTCTGCTGGAGAAATATTAGAAATATTATATTTTACTTCCTAATGGAAATCACCTTAATGGATCTAGTTAAACATTTTTCCATTAGGATTTAATGCATTTCAAGTGTAAAATAGCTGCATTGCTTCCATTACAAATTATGCAATTCTTTTTCAGTACATTATCCTGCTTCAACTAAAAATTTATCTAATTTGCTAAAAGCATTATGGATGCCTAACCTAACACTATAAGTGATATGATATGTATAATGCACTTATTGTAACATGGATTGGGCATGATCCGTATGTTGTGTAAAAAACACTTCAAAAATGAAATCAGGCAGACAATTCCAAATCAGCAGAGCAAATGCATAGTTACAAAAACAGAAAAACAGCACGAAATCCAAAATATTCAGGAAACCGCGAAACACAGAATAGCAAAAGATTAAACTAATGATACTTTGCATTGCATTAATGTGCGAGCATGGTTTCTAAGTCTAAACCCGGAAGTAAAAAACGGAAGTGAAACTCCATGAACCGATAGGTTCACAACTCCGTCAAGGGTTCCTTCTGGTGGTGGGGAGCTTGCGCTATTGTAACATCTATATTGATACAATGATTGTTCTTGGTGGTATTTGTGGTATGATGGCCTTGATGTACATACACAATAGCCTTTATAATAATGTGATTGGGTATGTTAGATAATTGAGTGAAATGTAATGTTACATGACATTTGACAATAGGTGTGTCTTGTTATAGAGCAACTGGCGCAGCTAGCTGCCAGTCTGAGGCGGCCTGAGTCTGGTGTTATTGGTCTGCCTGGCAGACCTGGGCCCCCGGGTCCTCCAGGTTTGCCTGGAGACAGTGGCTTCCCTGGACAAGCTGGTGCAAGAGGACTCCCTGGCCTCAAAGGACCTCCTGGAACAATAGGTTTTAAAGGGCCTAAAGGTGGGCAACTATTTATTACATACAGATTATTGTGATCGTCATTAATAACTGTGCCTACCAAGACACTATGTTTGTTGGTAGGCACACATCAAGGAAGATGAATTTACATTACTGTATATTAGCTTGTTGTTGGAATCTAGTGGTAACAATATGCATTTAGAATTTATATATGTATTTTAATAATTTTACAGGTGAAACTGGAGATAGAGGAGATAGAGGGCAAACTGTACGAGGCCCTAAAGGGATGCCAGGACCCCCTGGCCTGCCAGGTCAGCATCAGTCTGATGCCATTGCACCTTGGAAAACTATACTCACTGTGCACTTTATTAGCTGTACACTTACACATTCAAGCAAGAGCTTCATTTATGTTCATAACATCAAACATCAGAATGAAGAAAAAAGTGTGCATAGCATAGATATTGATCCTAGGCTGGTCTGAATATTTTCTTAAACTGATGATTTCCTGGGAATTTCACATACAACAGTCTCATCAGTCAAAACAATCTCAATTCTTTTTGGCAAGATGTTGGATATTGCTTTGAAATTTTGGTCCATGTTGACATGCAGATGCTCCTGCTGTTTTTCTGATTTGGTGAACCTGTGCCAGTGACAGAAGTGGCATGTGGCATGCTCTAATGGAATGTCATATATGCCTCAAGGTTTAATGTGTTGTTCAATTTGAGATGCTTTTATCTGCTCACCACAATTGCCTAACCACAAACGTGTTTATTTGTGTAGCCTTTCTGTCAGCTTGAACCAGTCTGGCGATTCTCAATTGACCTCTCTGATCAACAAGGCAGTAAACTCAAGAGACTGTTGTGTGTTAAAATCTAGAACATGTTCTATGCACACTTTGCTAAAAGATACCCCTGATCAAGAAATCTAATGGATTTTCTTTTTCAGGTGAGCCTGGTAAGCCAGGTTATGGTCAAGATGGTCATGATGGAGGAAGTGGTTTACCAGGACTTCCTGGACAGCCTGGTGTTCCTGGACCTCCTGGCCCTGCAGGACCTCCTGGTTACTGTGACCCATCAGCATGCAACTTGAGCATGGGGACTGCATCTCTCAACAACTATGACATTAAAGGGCCAGCTGGTTACTGAATTTTTCTGGACACAAAATATAGTCAGAATGTTGCATGAAGGAGTTTTGTTTTGTACTTGTTTTTTTTGTTTGTTTTTTTTACGTTAAAGTTCCCCATAACAAAGATTTTAAATAACTGAAAATTATGTAAAATAATAGACAGGTAATTTATTATTGAGCTTTTTTTTTTTTTAATATATGATCTATTACAAACGGGCAAAAGAGACTTGTTGGAACCCCACAATGGCTCTGGCTGTGGACCATTTTGAAGTGATTATGTCTATGCCCTACTCTCTCTGAAGGCTATGGTTTTCATAGTCAGAAATCTGAAAGTCCTTTCTCTCTAAAGTCATATTGTTTACCTTTGTAACTGATGTAACTAGGCTGCTGCAACAAATGTAAGCTACTGGTTGTTATTTGAGGTAGCTATAAACAACATGGAACCCAGAGTATACTTGCCACATCACTTTTATTTATCTGATTTATTCTGTGTATGTTATTTAAGAGGGTAATTTAAAGGGTCCTTTTAAAAGCATCACCTTTGGTTAAAACAAGTCAGGCATGTCAAGCAAAGGTAAGTTTTTTTTCTATTTTGTTTATCTGTGTAGATACAGAACTTCAAAAGTTAAAAAACAGATTGTATTTGTTTAACAAAATCAGAGAATCCTTTATACAATCAAAGGTTCAGCAATTAACTTTTACTCTTTTACCTACTGAAATTATAGGTTGCTGCTCTTAACATTACCATTAAGCTAGTGTAGCATAAAAGCTCTATTTTCAATACTAGTCCTTATTAGTTTTCATCTTGGACCATGAATGTCTCAGGCAGTTGTGGGAAATCTTTGAGAGTATAACATGAGTGGAAACACATGGCTTCCAAAATTAGGCAAGCACAACATCTTGATGACTGGGCCATAAATCAGCCAGTCATCCATTTTATTCAGTAGACAGATGTTAAAAAAGAAAAATGTGAATTTTGAATTTGGCATTGTGATAGCAAAGGTGTGAATGAAGGCAAGTCTGTATAATCAGAATAAGCCATACAAAATGAGGTGATTGTAATCATATTTTGAATGCATATTTGCATATAGGCTTTTTTGTAAATAATAATAATAATAATAATAATAATAATAATAATAATAATTTGTAAAATATATGTACACTGGCTTCTACTTCTTCATGATGAATCTTTGTAGTTATAAATAATGTTTCCAAAGCTAAAACACTAGTAATCTGAATTCTCAATTAAAATCAAAGTAACATACTAGCCAAGAGGCTCTTTCATCTAAAAGGGGAGTGTCAATTTTAGAAGAAAACATGGTGCTACATAATTTATTTTATAAATTTGTGTAAATTTCTGTTTTGGGCTACGCAGTGTATATGCACATTTTCCTGCAGGTTTTATGGGCTTAAAAGAAATACACAGGAACATGCAATGGCACATGGAACCTCTTTTTGTTTTACATAGGAATTATAGGGGCTTGACTTTGAAGTTTGTAAACAACTACACATTTATACAATGTTTCAGTGTTTGTCTATTATTTTAAACATCAGTGAGTTATGTTACCAATGTGGTTAATTAGTTTATTGTCATACTGAAAATATGGGCGAATCAGACTGTATCTGAACCAAATTAATGTATCACAATGCATTTTTTCCATGATATATATGAAACAAAATTAAAACTACACAAATAACAATATTTTAAATGGAAATCTGTCTGGCTCTGCTTACAAGGGGTTGTGTGTTGTTTTTTTATTTAAAAAAGGTTTTTATTTCTCAAAATAAATTTACTTCAATTAAAAGTGATATCGCTCAAGTTTTATTATGAAATGAAACAAAAAAACACAAAAAAACATGTATTTCACCTATGTTGGCTAATGTTCATTTCCATGAGTCCAGCATCAGGAGAATACTGAACAGCCTGAGCTGAAAGAGAAAGCCACTACTCTCTAAAAAGAACACTGTTGCCTATCTGAGTTTGCCAAAGATGATGTGGCCATGAGGACTATTGGAAAATACATTGTATGATGTATGAGTCCAAAATGGAATTTTCTGTTGAAAAGAAAACTAAACCAGGTTACATATTTAACCCAGTTCCCTGAGAAGGGAACGAGATGCAGCGTTGAGTCGACGCTATGGGAATGCTACTGCTAGGAAGCTCTGTGTGCACACACGCCAATTTAATGGCTCGGAATGGACAGGTGATGAAGTAATTACACGCCAGCAAGTCCTTATAAGGGCATCTACATCACATGATGTGAACATGGAGTGCCATCTAGGAGGGAGACTTGGTCCATGAACCAAAGCTGAGCGGGCCAATGGAGAGCCACTAAAAGAAGGGTGTGTCGCACTCTGGCTAGGATTTGCAGGAGCAGCGCTATCGGGGAAAAGGCATACAGGTGGAGCCTCGACCACGTCTGTAGAGGCCAAATGCACTCCAACAAATGGGCGTGGAAATGCCACTCCACGGGCCTCAGCACCTCCCTCAGCAAGGCATCTGCCTCCGGATTTACATGCCCTGGGAAGAAAATCGCTCTCTCTGTAAAAGAAACTTGGTCTCTGCCCTGAGCTGAATCTGCTGCACCAACCTGAGCAGGGGGCGCAACGCAGACTGCCCTGATGATTGATATAGGAACCCACCGTAGTGCTATCCCCTGAGGCGTAGAAAGTGTTTCAATGATAGAAACACAGCCCTCATCTCCCGTGAGGCAGACACAAAGGGATTACCATTAGCTGCTGCTGCCATGAGGTGGAAGACACACTGTGCCTCTGTGACAGAGAGGCTTTGCCCTAGCTAAATAGCTTTTGCTGCTGAGAAGTTGGAAGCCACCCGAGTGGGAAACAGGCATGCCCACCTCGTGGTGAAGTTCCAAATAAGCCACAGAAAGGTGGTTCTCTGAGAAGGAGAAAGCCTAGAGACCTCATATGGGCAAGCACAGCATCTCAATGCCTGGCTGTCATAGCCTTCGGCTGGGCCAGCAATCGTGGCATCCGTCGAAAGAGCCCTGCGACGATGACATGCCCCTAGAGTGGGACCCAAGGTAAGCTGGTAAGCTTCACCCCAAAACAAACCTGATGAACTTCCTGTGCTCTGGCAGGGTGTTATGTAAACATAAGCACCTCTGAGGTTCATCATCACAAACCAGTCCTCGGACCTGATCTGGGACACAGTAACCCAGATCATGAGCATCCTGAACTTGTAAGTCCTCAGAGTACAGTTCAGAGCCCACAGATACAAAATTGAAAATAGCACCCCGCCATTCTCGTCTTTTCTTGGATTTGTAACGAAGAAATAGACTGCAAAGGCCAAAGTCCTGATCTGGGAGGGGAACATGATCTATGGCCCCTTCCTCAGAGGAGGACAGGAGGTGAACTAGATCCTGCACCCTCTTAGCGCGGTATCCAGGCCTGGCAGAAGTTCCCACACTGCCCGGTTGTCTGAGAGTGGTGAGCCTCGCACTCATCTCCCTGGTGCCCTGAACAGCGCACTGGCAGGTGCTTACCAAGGGTACAGATCTGTGCAAGGAAAAGGAGTGGGTACAGGCACCACTGCTCCCCAAAACACCAGAAGAGGCAGGTCAGGCAGTAGGGACAGCTTTCTTGAAAAAGATGCTCATTATTGCCCACATCAAGCTCCTCAGAGTCAGATGCTGTAAGAAATAATGCCACATTTGGTGCAGGAGAAATCACAAAGTGAGCTCATGGAGCTGAAGCAGCAGAATTATTGTTAGGCGCTTCGCTGGAGCACAGCCAGATGAACAAGGATCGAATTGCAGACTGCTCACCATCACCCACATCAAGCTCCTCAGATATCGCAAAATGAGCTCCCGGAATTGGATAGGCGCTTGGCTGGCATACAGTCAGACAAGCACAGTTTTGTTTAGCTACAACATGCAATCAGGAAGCAATTCAGTGGCAGACCGCTGACCATCACGCACATTGAGCTTCAGACACAGCTTCCTAGCAGAAGCATTCCCATAGCGTCGACTCGATGCAGCGTCTTTCAGTGCACTCTCGATGTGCTGGAATGCACTGAAAGGGAACAGTGCATTCCAGCACAAGAACCATTGTTAAACATGGTGGTGGTATCCGATCTGTGAAACATGGTGGTGGTAGTTTCATGCTTTGGGCTTGTTTTGCTGTATAGGGGACAGGACAGCTTACCATTGTTGGTGGAACAATGAATTCAGAATTATACCTACAGTTTCTAAAGTAAAATATAAGGACATCTGTACATGGAATGAATCTCAAAAAAAGGTTAAAGGAGAAACAAAGCCCAAATGTTTTGGAATGGCCAAGTCAAAGTGGCCAATAAATGTAGTCAAGTCAAGTCCTATAGCAGCTGTGTGATAATTTAGGGGTTTCTTGCATGCACAGTCTGTTTCAAATCACCCAACAGGATCTCAATATGATTTAGATCTGGGCATTGACTTGACCATTCTAGAATTCTCCATTTTTTACTTTTCAGCCAGTCCTTGGTGGATTTACAAGTACATTTTGTGTTATTGTTATTGCAGGAAAATTTTGTCTCCAACCTACATTGGCCCAGGCTGGCTCCTGCAATCTGACTACAAGTCAAAATAAAACTACAAAGTTCTAAGAAGAAATGAACAACCAAACTCATGGAGAATGGATTCAGGTGAGCTAGGTATATTGGCAGTCACAAAGAAAAAAGCAAACAAACCAGCTGCTACCAGGGATACAAGTTTGTACATGAGACGCTACTTGCACCAAAATACTGCTGGCTACTTTGGCCTTATATTCAAACATTTGAAACATGTCCCTCTCTATCTTCTGCAAATCATGATTCTTCTCATGTACTTGGTATACTAATCTAGAAGTCTTATTTATTCCAGAAGTTTTGGCCTTTCTGTGTTCTTTGGCAAACGTCAGTCTTGCCCTTGTTTTTCATAGTTAGCAAATTTTTTCCTCCTTGCACACCGCCCTTGATTCATTTTCAGCTGATGAAGCTCGGGCCCTGGTCTTGATCTCCCAAAGGAGTTGAGATGTACAGAATTCCAGTAAGTGTGCAAGGGGGAACATATCATGCCTTGCTGGATTCAGACTGCAAGCAGACCTCAAGAACAAAAGTTAAAGACGCTGACTTGTTCTTTGAATTCCCTAAAGTTCAATTTGATTAAGCATCTGTGGGATGTGCTGCTAATTTATATTTCTTGCAGAAAAAAACAATGATTTCCCGTATTCTTGAACCATGTACTGATATTAACAAATGGTGTGCTGCAGCATGTTTGTGTCTGTGTAGGCAGTGAAAGGAGGAGAGGAACAGGGAGGTATTTGGTGTTTGCCTGTTACCTGTAACACATCTTTGTGAGAAAAAAGTATAGCTCACTAACTTTAATAGTTGCAAATAACAGGAAAACATACAAACATGTACCTCAAAATGGATTTATTCTTCCGTGCACAAGGACAACCTCTGTGGGAAACGTTGCACAAAATACACATATGAAAAATTAAAGATAAAGAGAGGTAGCACCAGAGGCCATGTGCATACAGGCGGTGTTCAGCTGAAGCACACATATTTAGCACATATGCACATTACAGATAATATATGCACACCACTCTTATAGGGGCCACACCTTAATTCATTACATACCCCAAAAATATTTTGAGCCTAAATTCAGAAAAAAACAGAAAACCCATGTCAAAACTTCCAAATATTCAGCTCATATATAGCCATGGGTAAGTTTGCATTTGATGTTTTTGCATTTTTCCTTTTGTATTCAGTTTCAATGGAAAAAGATTTGATACAATGTATATTAGTTTAATTTACATTAAAACCCTGAAATTTCAACCGGGGTGTGTAACCTTTTCCATATCTACTGTAAATAATGTGCGTGGTTTAAGGCTTCCAACTTCTAATTTTGCTCAAAGAACAGTGATTGGGAACAGTGTGCCTGAAACCCGCCAATTAATGTTAAAACAACTCTGCATCAAAAATAAAACTGAACAAATATATGAATCAAATAAACTAACAAACATACAAAAAAAAACACAAAACCTCTCCAAAGGGGATTTTTTAATTGGCAAAAAACAACCCTTGCAAAATCAAAACACTAATAAATAATGAATCAGTTTGCATAGAAACATCTCCAATGCAGTGAAAATGTACAACATTTTAAAAAACATTGAATTTTGTAGATAAAGCTGGATTTTCTTTTTTCTCAAATGTGTGGAAAGCCAGACCATCCTTTAACAGACAAAAAAATATAAATACTGTAAAATAATAAAAATGCATTGTATAAAATTATAAATTACAAGGTATTTGCATCTAAAACAGCCAAATCTAAACATACATAGAGCATGAACTAAACCAGATGTAATAGCTGTGTGGGAAGTTTCAGTTGCATAATCAATTGTAAACAATAAATGTATCCTTCTTTCTCACATTTTAAACACAAAAATAAACATATTTAAAAAATAATATCTTGTTTCCACCTATTTTATTGTGTAGTTCAGTTGCATACTAATTTTGCATTTTGCATTTTGTTATTTTTGCATTTCAGAATGCTTATGTTATTGTCAGGTTCCAACATATTTAAAGCTGTAAAAAAGATCATTCACAGATGAAAACAGTTTACACTATTTACAGTAACATCTAATAAATAAAATAAAGTAAAAAGTAAAAAAAAAAAACAAAAACAATCTTTCTTCATTATCAAGAATAGCGCCGTTCCCAAATGTTCTGGCCTGCACATGCAAACACAAAAACTTTCATTCTTTGTTTAAACTAAACAAACCTTGATCTTTACACAATATGTATTATCACATTTATGTTCTATTAATGTTCTGTAATTTAATCACTAATTACATGTCTACTAAAAATTTCATACCCCTCATACCTCTCTGTCACACCTGATCTATTTTGTCTCTCTTACACAAAAAGCTGAGGTAAATAAGAATTTATAAATTTAAGAACCTAGGATAAATATCATGCCCCCTAAAAACCCTGAGAATAACTGTCTAGTATGTAATATATTTGGTCACACTTAGGAGAAAATGTACAGTAATTATAAACAGCAACTGAGCTGCTATGCTAATTGTGAAATAATGAATGAAAGAATCATTTCTGTAAATGATAATAATGCAACCCTCAATCTGGCCGCTCATCAAGGAAAACATGCTCTTTTTAATATGTCAGTGGTTGCTGTTTACAGTGAATAAAAGGTGGGCTTTTGCTGTTTGTGTAAGAAACTTAAAAATCTGGATGGACTCTACATATCCTGGTTCGTTTGGGGCAAAGCATGCGTACAGTCGTTTGGCTCACATCTTCCCTGTGGGCCCTGAGGCCCTGGAAGTCCAATTCCAGGTGGACCTGGGAGGAAAACAAGAGAACTTCAATAAAGATGATTGATGACCATTTAAATACAATTCATTGCAACTACTGTTAATGCTAACACTAATGCTCACACAGGTGAGCACCACTATTTTCTGCTTTGCATGTTAAACAGGTTTGTTATCCTCAGTGAAGCACCTGTTGAGAAACCTGAAAGAGTTCTTGTCATTGGAGACTGTCTTAAGGCATGTGAAATTAGCTTGTCTTTAAGAACTCTTTAAGAACCCCTGGCATATACCAGGATCCAGGGCACGAGACATATCAAATAACATTGCATTAAATCTTTTCAGAGAATACTTCTGTTTGTAGAGGAAACCCATTTTGGTCATTCGGAATATTCAGTTCACATTCAGCCATTGGTACATTGGTACATTCAGCTTGTCCAGGTTATCCATAGTTCTAGCAGTCTAGTGACTGAAGGGGGAAGTCTGGATGTCTTTGGTGGAGTTAGTAAGCCCCCAATTTCAGCATTAGAACAACTGCAGATTGGTGAATGGTTGATGACTCAGAAGCACAATTGCAAAGCTAAAGATAAGGCATACCCACAGGAGAACCACTCCTCTCTGCTTCATGTGTCTAACAGGTTTGCTCTCCTAAGTGAAGCACCCATTGAAAAATGTGAAAGTTCTCTGGTCATGCGAGACTCTGTTTTTATTTAGCACTTCTTCGATACTCTGGGATCCATGGTGCTGGACATAGCAGGTAATCGTACGTAATAGGGTCTTAGGCAAGCATAAGTTCTTTAAGGTAGTTGGTCATGTAGGAATTAATGTTTTTCACCTTTGTCAGTCAGAGATTACAAAGAATTATATTGCAGAAAAGAGTCCATTGTTGGAATGGCTGAGGTCCTTCAGGAAAATTGTGAAGGACCTCAGCCATCCCAATAATGAACTCTTTTCTCTATTGCAGTCAGGAAAGCGTTTCCATTCCCTGAAGGCAAACAGTGAGAGAATGAGGAGGAGCTTCTTCCCTAAGGTCATCCGAGCCCTAAATCAGAACAACACCTAAACCTGGACTGTAGAGACTCTCTCACTCACACAAAACAACATTTGACAATTTGACCTACTACTTTTACATTTTCATCACTTTATGTGCACATGTACAGCCAGATTTTATTTATTTATTATGTTTCTTTATTCTATTTTTCTCTCACTATTCTATTTTATCTTATCTTTTTATTGTTCTCATTTCTTTTTTTAATTTCTTTTTTCTTATGTTTTATATATTTTATATATTCTCTATTCTATCTTCTACCTACTAAGAAACAGTCGTACAAAGCATTAGATTAGATTAGATTAGAGGTGTGTACATTAGCAAAGGGAATGTCTGATGTAATATGCTTTGCCTCCATCCCAATGTGATTTTTCAGTGTAGGGTAGGGTTGCTGAAACTGAGCTTCAATGATCTATAAAGCCCATATTATTTTCAGAGCATCAGAATTTAATTAAGTTAATTTATAAGAAACACATTAGATACATCAGATCTCAATATGAAGTTGGATATCTATACAAATAACGACAGGGCAGTGTCTTAGG
>JAOTRN010000033.1:6517159-6528516 GCA_028566695.1 Bagroides melapterus
TTATCAGACAGGTTTGATTCAATTCATGCCAGGCCCAATGAAAAAAGTGTTCCTTTAATTTTTGTGAGCAGTGTATTTAGCATTAATATATATTGCATGGTATTAGACCATCATCTGCTGCAGCGGGAGAGGTGGATGGTCACATGAAGCCCTCTGCCAGTGGCTCTTCAATATAGTTTTCCATGGTTTGGGTCTTTGGAATGATGAAATAGTAAATTCTGCTCTTGGAGTATCACGTTGATGGCTGAACCTGAATATACAAGGGCTGATATATGGCATACCTTTTTAGCAAAGCACATGTGCACTGTGCTACACTCTGGCTGTTCATTGTCCGTTCTTTTCAAGGCAGGAGGCATAGTGGTGTCCCAGTTGTCTGCATTAGAAGCAGAGTGTGCTGTTGGAGATTTCAATGTCATTCCTCTGACAGTATGCAGGTCTTTTCTAATTGCATGGGTCCCAGAAATCCATGGGAGGCTAGGCCATGGCATTCTAGAGAATATTCAGAGAAGGGATGAGATCAGTGACTGGGATGCTATCTTCGCAGGAGATTGGTGAGTCGGATGGCTAGACTGATGTACTGTGACAGCATCATTTACTTGTTTATGCATGCCATCTCTGCCTGTAGAGTAGGGTTAATCTCCTCCCAGAAAACATTCCAGCTGCTTTGTGCTGCTAGTGTGTGGAACTGACATCATTGTAGTAGTTGGACTGATATGTCATTTCCCCCAGCAGGATATTAATTATTTGAGAGAAATATGTGAAAGTTCCAGGTACGTGTGCAACATTGTCCCAGATTGTGAAAGCCCTCTCCAAAGCCTTCCCGGTGAGCAGAGACATAATAAAACCACATTTATTGGCTTCTTTGCAGTAGAAAACTAGTTGCCCCTGGTAGGATGCAAGAACTTAGATTAGGTTAGGAAAGTTCCACTGGAATAATTTCAGGCAAAGTAATTTGTAATAATCCTGTGGACACGGAGATTGTAGAATCCATTTGAGGGAAATTTATTAAAGAAGCACTAGCAAACAATACACAACAATAGTTTTGATACATAGAAACAACAATGACAATGTCAGTGGAAGTTATTTGGATCAGACCAGAATAATTCATTCATAATTTATCCATAATAGAGATATTACTTATCTCAAGCACCAGACTATATTATGCATAAATTATGAATAATTCATTCATAATTTATGCATAATATAGTCTGGTGCTTGAGATAAGTAATATCTCAATTCTTTTCAATTGAATTCAGTGGAATTTAATTTTATTTGTAGAGTTCTTTTAAAAATGGATATTGTCTCAAAGCATGTTTATAAAAACAGGCAAAATAAAGAAAAGAAATTACAAAGTTTAAAATTAATTTTAGACTTATCGCTATTTAGCAAAAATCTAAAGGGAACTCTAAAGGGAACCCATCATCATCTGGGTAAAAGAAGAATTTTCTAAGTTCAATATAGATTTAAAGCAAATTCACCGTCAAATGTTCAATGATGGAGACCCAAGCACACAACCAATGCACCAGCCGTGCAATGCTGACACCATAGTCTCCAAGTGGTTATAACCATAGCAGACCATGTGTCTCCAGGCTGTCCATGCGTATCCATCCTCAGCAACAGTGAGCACAACCAAGTGACAAGACTTCAACCAGGCACATAAAGCATCCAGGCAATCCACCGTCAGCAATCCTGAGCAACTTGCAAGAGTGTGTTTGTGTGTTTGAGGGGGGTGGGTTGTTAGGGAAGCCGAAAGGTAACAAAGACGTGAGGAATTCCTGGGATATAAAGAATCCAAACACTCCATAGTCAGCAAACCTGAGCAACTTGTGAGGAGGGTAAGGTGACAGCATCTAAACATCTCAGTTCACCAAACACCCTACAGATTTGCTCCTTTACCTGTCAAAAGCTATTCATAAAAGACTAGATTAAACAAATGTATTTTTTTGCCTGATACATTGAGACTGTATCAACATTTATTGAACATCTGTTCCACACCTGCAGTGCTGTGTAAGAGAAAGCTCTGACCCCTGCTGTAGCCTTTACTACAGGTGATACTACCAAATAGCTTGCAACTTTTTAATGAAGTAGGCTGGCAGTATGATTAAAAAAAAGTTCACTCGGGTACTGCAGCACAAGATCATTCAATGCATTCAGGACTAACTGGAGCTTGCTTATGCATCTACTGAAACATCTAGATAGTAGGGCATTACAATAATCCAATCCATAGGTAACAAAAGTATGAACTAAAAAAGCATGATTGTAGCAATATTTCTGAGATGAATAAAGGCTACTCTAGATATATTAACTACACCAGCTTCAAATAAAACACTGGAGTCTATAATCACACCAAAGTCTTTTACTACAGTACATAAGAAATCATAAAGGCCATCCTATCTTGTCAGAATTATGCACGAGGAAATTAGTCAGCATCCAGTGTTAGATGTCCTTTACATACTCTTGAATCTTATTAACATGGTGTCTCTCATCTGGCTTTACTGATACTGGCTTTACTTATAATACTGTATTTCCTAGGCAGTAGCACATATGAGGGGGAAAAGCAGTGGACCTAAAACATAACCTTGTGGAACACTGAACATAACCTTAGTATGCACAGAGAAGTACACTGATAACAATTAGTTAAATAAGACCTAAGCCAGGAGATGACTGTTCCCTTAACTCCAACAACATTATCTAGCTTATCAAGTAGAATAAGTGGTGTTAAAAGCTGCACCAAGTTCAAACAACACCAATTTGACACAACCCTGATCAGAGGCTAGTTGTAAGGACATTTACCACTTTAAACCAATGCTGTATCTGTGCTATGATAAGGCCTAAATCTGACTGATGACATTTTATGAATGTTATTCCTATGTAGGTATGAGCACAACTGCTGTGATGGAACCTCTCCTAGGATCTTGGAAATAAAGCCTTCAGTAACACTGAGGGGTTAACCCAGGAGAAACCCGATATCCCTTGAGAGATGAGGACGAGGAAAAGGTGAAGAGAGAGCAGTTCTCTTTGTTGATCAGCTATGCAAGATAGTGGAGTACATCTTCACCATGAGATTGAAACTGGGGAGAGTAAAACAGCTGTGGAAAACATCCTGCAGTGTTCCTGTGCCAAAGTTGCCACATCCCAAAGACTTCCACAGCTACAGGTTACAACAACTCTGCAGTCATCCACAGTATCACTGAAAAGGACGATGGAATTCTCCTACAGTATATCATATGGGAATTGTGCAATAACACAATAAAGGTCACTTTATCTTGAAAGTCTCTCTATATTTCTAATCAGATTACAAATTGTTATTATTATTATTATTATTATTATTATTATTATTACAGTCCTAATCTAGCCACAGGGGTTGCAAGCCAGTGGCTTCTACGCCAATCCCAAGCCCAGATAAATAGATAGGGTTGTGTCAGGAAAAGCATCCACTGTGAAACGTGCCAAATCTAAACATGCGAGTTGTCAGTGTGAATTCCATACCCAATCAGTCGAGGCCCGGGTCAACAACAACCGCCACCGGCACTGTTGACTTACAGGGTGCCGGCAAAAACTGGACTACTTTTGGTTGAGGAAGGAGAGAAGGGGAAAGGTAGGAGTATAGGTCTGAGAATAGGGACTCTTAACATTGGTACAATGATGGAAAGATAGAGAGTTGGCAGACATGATAGAGAGAAGGAAGGTAGATATACTGTGCAGGAGGCCAGGTGGAAAGGGAGCAAAGCATATAGTATTGGAGGGGGGTACAAACTGTTCTGTTATGGTGTGGCTAGGAAGAGAAATAGGGTAGGAGTGATCCTGAAGAATGAGTATGTGAGGTTTGGTGTTAAGGAAAGGAACCTAGATGGTAGTGGACTTTGCAAAATATGGAAATGGCTGTAGATAACACTTATTTCACGAAGAGAGTGGATTTCTAGATTTCTATGTAGACGAGGCAATCTGAGAGAGATGAGTGAGATGAGTGTAGTCAGACAGCATCGGCTGGTGATGTATAGGAAGAAGAGGAGAGGAAAGATAGAAAAGAAGACCAAGTGGTGGAAGTTGAAAAAGGATGAATGTTCAGACAGAAGCTGAGACAGTCTTGGGGTGGTCAGGAAGAGCTCCCAGAGGATTGGGAATCAACAGCAGAAGTGATCATGGAGACAGGTAGGAGGGTGCTGTGACATTTGGAAGAAGTAAAGAAGGCAAGAAAACATGGTGGTGGAATGGGGAAGTACAGGACAGCATCCCGAGAAAGAGGCTAGCTAAAAAGAAGTGGGACATATAAAGGATGGAAGAAAGTAGGCAGGAGTACAAGGAATCACAGCAAATAGTATAGAGGGACATGGCTAAACAGAGAGCATACAATGAGTTGTATGCCAGGTTAGGCATGAGGAAAGGTGAGAAGGATTTGTTCAGATTTGCAAGACAGAGAGATAGACATGGGAAGGGTGTGCAACAGGTAAGGGCGAAGAAGATGGAAGAGGTATTTTGAGGAGCTGACGAATGAGGAAAATGAGAGAGAAGGAAGGGGGAAAGAGGTAAATATTGTAGAGCATGAAATAAGATTAGAAAGGATGAGGTGAGGAAAGGTCTGAGGAGAATCAAGAGTGGAAAGGCTGTTGGTCCAGATGACATGTGGAAGTGCCTAGGATAGACAGTAGTGGAGTTTCTATTTAGATTGTTCAACAGGATTTTAGAGAGTGAGAAGATGCCTGATTAATGGAGAAGTTTTCTAGTTCTGATAGCAACTAGGGAGGTACAAAGTTGATGAGCCACACAATAGAAGAAATGGGAAAGAGTAGTTATTTGTAAGCTTCAGTATGGCTCTATGCCCTGAAAGAGCACTACTAAAGTGTCTGCGTCTTTGTGGATTTTGAGAAAGCGTATGACAGGGTTTGACATACAGAAGAGCTCTGGTACTGTATGATGATGTCAGGAGTGGAAGAGAAGTATGTCAGAGTAGTTAAGGATATGTATGAGGGGAGTATGACAGCAGTGAGATGTGCTGTAGGTCAGACAGATGAGTTCAAGGTGAAAGTGGGGTATGTAAACCTTTCAGTATCTGTTGTGACACCTTGTGCAGCAGCACCTTGTGAACCTTTCCAGTTTACTGTTGATCCGTCTTGCACAATGGCTTAGAAGAATTTCATCCAATTCCTCAGTACAGAACATCTCATGTGAACTGCTTGCTTCAGATCCTTACACATCCTTCCATTTATTTTGAATTAACGTCAGGACTTCACTTGAGCCTTTCCAAAACATTATTTCTGTTCCTCTTTAATCATTCTTTGGTAATCAGACAGGGTGGTTGTGGCCATTTTCTCTTGAGTTTCATTTCCTGGATAGATTTCCCTCAATTTTCCTTTAGAATTCACTGGAATAGTTTTAAATTCATTGTTCCATCAACAATGGCAAGCTGTCCTGGCTTATATACAGCAGTCCACAAATGATGTTTCCAATAGTCCTCTGGCTTGTTCACATGATATGCAAATTCATGGACAGCAATTTTTGAGAGAATTCACCAAATCAGTGTTCATCTGATGGCAGACTCATGAACATTAACATTAGTCAAAGAAAGAAATGCCTTCAGTTGCATAGATGTTAGCCTGTGTTCCTTTCAACAAGACATTATATGTCTTGCTTTTGGAGTGATCTTTGATGGTTGACCAGTGTAGCAATGGTCTTAAATTTCCTCCATTTGTACAGAATATATTCCAGCTTGTAACAACAATAAGTTCTCAGAAATCTCCCTTGTTTGTGCCATGATCCACTTCCACAAACCATAACAAATCATTGTTAATATCAGACTATGATATATCCCAGCTCTATAAAAAACAACAGGGCACTCACTAACACCTGATTGTCATCCCATTGATTGAAAATAGGTGGACTGTAGGTTGAAGTTTGCTTTTTTTTTTTAATCAAGGGTTTTAAAGAAGCAGTTTGTGAAAATAAATCTGTCTCTTGAAGGAGAGTGAAACATTCTAAGAACTGATCTGATATAGTAAAACATACATAGTTAAACATGCATTTATCAGAGATTTACCAATAGTCTTCAAGAATTAGCATCCATGATTGGATCACCGTCTGAGGCTGCAGCTGAGGAATGGGCGGGGAACAGGAAATGGCGCCAATGTTTTCAAGTTAATATTAAAACACATATATTTAATATATATTTTTCTATCACTTCAACAACATTGAATAGTTTTCCCTATTGCCATAAAAGTAAAATAACTGAATACAAACGAAATTAAAAAAATGCTAATAAAAATGAAAGTTTCAGATGTTAGTTCATTCATTCATTAATTTATTGCAGTGTTCAAATGTACATCTATTCCTGTTTCTGCTACACCACAAACCAGGCAGCTTCTCTATTTATTGTACTTTTATAGTCTTTTAAAAAACGCATTATATAAAATAGGCCGTTTTGCTACACTTAGCAATTAGTTCTTCCTCCATCTTCTGCTTTTCTGCACCAAAAGGTCATGCCATGATGTATGGATCTTCTACTGGTTGCAGGTATTCATGTGAAACATTTTTGCAGTTTAAAATTCAATCAATTTGCACTTTGGGACGCAGCGACATGCAAAACGTTTTACCTGAGCTTGTATTTCCGCTATGTGGAATTGACATGCGAATGAATGGCAGTTAATGGGAAGAAAAGCGCTGTGTGACCGCAGCCTGACCCCATAGAACTTGATCAGGCGACTAGGAAATTGGAACGTAAATGGTGTTAAACTAGGTAAATTATCAATATTTCAATTATCATGGAAGGAAACAAATATCTTAATGCTGCTAGATCAGTGTATCTCTCTACCTAAATTGAAGATAACAAAAATAATTTTAAAATAATAAATTTTATTATTATAAAATAATTTTCTGCTAAATTTCACTCATCTTTAATATTCTTCTTCAATATTATCAGCCTGCACCCTGGATCCCTTAACCACATGTTTATTTAAACAGATTTTACCATTAGCTACCTGTATTTTACGAGAACCCCATGAGAAACATAATACATTCTTCCCTTAGCACTTGCTATGAGCCAAAATCTTTAAAACTAGAGGTCATCAAACCTCAGATTAAAAAACCTGACCATGACCCCTGTCAACTGTCCAACTATAGGCCAATATCAAAACTCCCCTAGATCCTAGAAAATGTTGTAGCACAACAGTTATTCTCATACCTACACAGGAATAACATTCAGTAAGTTTATCAGTTAGGATTTATGACTCATAACACAGATATAGCACTGTATAAATTGTAAATGACCTGCTAGTGGTCTCTGAACAGGGCTGTGTCTCCTGGCTTGTGTTGCTTGATATTATCTTATTTTTAATGATAGGCTAAAAAATGTTGTTGGTGTTAAGGAGACAGCCCTCTCCTGGCTCAGGTCTTATTTGACTAAACCTTATCAGTTTGTAGATCTAAATGGTGACTTCTCAATTCATACTGAGGTTATGTTGGGTGTTTCACAAGGTTCTCTTTTAGGACCACTGCTTTTCTCTCTATATATGCTACTCCATAGAGAGGAATTTATAATATGGCCCTGGGGAACAGTAAATAACTATTAGAATTTTTTGTGGCTATGTATGATAAGGTTTGAATTTATGTATGAATTAAGGTTATAGTGTGACATCTAGATTGCTATCAAAAATAACTACAACACATCCTCCCCTGCCTGTTAGGTGAGGCTGATACTCACTACATTTAACTCGATCACTAATAGTTTCATTAACAGTATGTGCTTTAGAAGAAAGCAATCTAATATTAGCAGTCCTACCTTCAAATCAAAGGTGGTTATTTTGTGTGTCTAAATTTTTATTTAGCTCAGGGAACAGACACAGTCTTAATATTGTGAACCCTATGTGACAACTCATTACAGCTAGCTGACGGTCAGTTTAGACTGTTTGTCTGCTCTCTGGCCTTGAATCGGGATTGCCACAGATTAACTAGACCTGTTTTGAGACTATGTGCTATGCTGATAGAAATGAGAGCAGCACCTTCCTGCATGGGATGGACACTGCCTTCATTGTTTTGCACACGTCTACAAAATTACTCTTATTAAGGTTTGCTGAAGAAGTTGTATAACATTAGCTCTTTCATGAATAACTAGATTAGAGAACTTGCCTAAAATATCAAGATTACCTGCTAAGAGGCTTTCTCTTCCAATGTCTTTTTTGAGGGCAAAAAAAAAAACTTTGTATTTTTGTATTTAATACTTGTGTGAAATGGAATTCCAAGCTTTTAAATGTGTTTACATCTAAAACAAATTACAGTGTGGTATATTGTGATTATTTCATACAGTAAGACAGTGGCACTTCTCCTTGCTCAAGCTGAAGAGTTGCTAAAGAAAAACTGGATTAAGGCTATCCGCCAATGGTCTGTGGCCTGCTTAAGCACATTACTAAGAGAAGCAAACCAAGATGCCATAGGTTTCTGTGTCCAATCAACAATTAATAAATATGGATCTTTTAGGAAAGTGCACACCTGATGGGCCTGCAGGGCCTGGTGCACCTAGGCCTACTTGACCTCTCTCTCCTTTCTGTCCCCGATAGCCTAAACACAAACACAAACAATAATTTACTTTAATCAAATACAAAATACTTTATTAAGCATGCATTTTCAGTATCATTATGGTTACCACAATTAATAATTAATAACAAGAGATACTGTGTACTTTTCAATTTGTGGTGCTTTCATTAATTAATGTCATTGTATTTTTTGTATTGAAAGTTATTAACTTGTCAGTATATCCTTATTTTCTTATAATATTTTCTTATAATATTTTCTTAATATCGCTTTGAACAAATATTATATTTCCATGCAGGTAATAACACAGAGACAATAAAAGTCTTTGACATATTTGAAAGAGGGGTGTTCTTATTGTGTATGGTCAATTCTGACCACTGCCAGTTAAGGAAATCCATTTTTGACAAGGAATTAATATTTAAAAAAATGAATAACTGATTTCCATGCAGAATAAATTTTTTGCTGTATATGCAAAGCACACTGAAAATACAGAGCAGGCTAGGGTACAAAAACAAACAAGAAAAAAATAATTCTTCACCACTGACACCCATTCTTCCATTAACATCTCAAAATATGGTGTGTCACAACATGCAATCTTTTGGCTACACACAAATCTTCATAGATGCAGAACACATGAATATGCAGTGTTGATACTGCTCCTAAGTCCAAACAATGTCCTGCAAAGGATGTTTAAACCAGAAGAGCATCGCCACAGTTTATAATAGTGCATAATGCAGTCTTATGAAGGCCTAGAGAGCAAATAGCTCAAGGAAAAATAACACATATTTTATGTACTTCTTTAATCTAATGTCACACATCCACCAAAGAACATGCTTATGCTTGGAGCACTCTGAAATGCATTCACTGAGAAATATGGCATTCAATGGGCAGAAAAGCACTGTACCTTCAGCCTCAAATAATGGTTCCCTGTGGTTGTATATATACTTATTGGTGAGTGCTTTCCTGTTTGACACTCAATACACACAATGTCCTCTGCAGTCTGGCAAAGAACAATCCAATACAACACTGCAAAAATGAGGTTTTGTTCTACCCATTTGGTTGTAATATATAACCTAAATATCTACACTTAGTATACTTAGCCTTCACTAAATGTGAAGGTTACATAATATTTTGGCTGCAGGAATGAAACTGTATATGTGGTCTGTGTAAGTAGACTAGTTAACAGGAAAGCAGACAGCTCTAGTAATTTTCAGTCTCTTGGATTTTTCTCTTACCTTGAGGGCCTGGAGGTCCTGGCTCCCCAGGAAGCCCTGGGGACCCATCATTTCCAGGGGGACCGGGTGGACCTTGATAACCATGTCCAGCCAATAATGCTGCTGGTACCTTTTCCAGCATGGTGTAACTCGCTAATCTTTCTACAAATTTATCAGCAACAAAGTATCAGGAACATAGATAAAATAGGTCACAATTGAATGGATACCAAAAGTGTCATGCACATTTATATCCAGTGTTGGGAAGGTTACTTTGGAAATGTAATAGGTTACAGATTACAAATTACCCTATTCAAAATGTAATAAGTAGTGTAACTTTTCAATTACTTTATAAAAGTAAAATAACTGATTACATTTGATTACTTTTTGATTACTTTCAAGTTTCTAATCTATCTATCTATCTGCATACAAAGTCGATAAATGCTCTGCCACGTTTTGGTGGATTTTTTACACACAGCAGCTAACGAGAGTAAAGCCGGGCTTATACTGTGCGATTTTGGCCACAATTTGTCTGAGCCAAATTTTAAAATCCTAAAAGATTCCTATAATCCTAGGCAAAAACCTGTAGTCTTTGATCTCTGGTGTAACATGTTCACCAACAGCCGATTAATGGCCGTTGCAATCAGTTTTTTTGTCCGATGAACTTCTAGCAGTGTCAGAAGATTTCGGAAACTTTCCTGCAGTGTGACTTCTCCTACGATGACCGTCAAACCAACAATCAATAGGAGCGCAGAACCTGATGACGCAATTAGCGCGACAACTTCAAACCACATCCTCTTTTGTCCAGCCATGACTTGCTCCAGACACATTGTCTTCATTTCTTCCTGTTTTTATTTACAAGGCATGTGATTAACAAAATTAACAAAATAGATTGGTTTTGTTTGCTGCTAGTTAACATTTTGCCAAGAACACACGGGGTCTGAACGTGTCACGGATTGATGACGTAAAACTCCACATGGGTCTTCTTGTGTGTGTCCATTTTTTACACGTCCTGACTGTCGTACAGTCTGACATTACGACACCTGAGATCCTACAGTGTGACACGGGAATCATGTTCATACAGTCTGACAAGCAACAATTGCAAAGGACTATTAAAAATCGTACAACGTAAGCCCGGCTTAAATCAACTGACTCTGCCGTCACCTATTACACAGAAATGAGTTATATATCATTTGAAACTAAAGGCTCTGTTTTTATTTCTGTACAAGCACAATAATTACAAAAACTATAAGCTTTTATAAAATAAAGAAAGGCTAGGTTACATACCTGCAGATACTTCCTCAGGTTCGACACTGAAGCCTTTGAAGTCGAAAGCATTTTAACAGCTGGCAAACCAATTTTGCACTGAACTGTTATATTAGCGCCCTTATCAGATTTCAGGATGAAATTATTTTTACATTTCCAGCAATGAAATGCATTTTTATCACTCGCCATGGTGGCAACTCTTAGACTGGTTATAGTAGCGTAAGCTTTCGGTGGCGAATGTGGATCAACGTAAATGGCAGACGTGGTGCACCGCAAATTCAAACCAAAGAACCAATCAAAAGCATATCCAATCAGAGAACCAATCAGAACAGCACCACTTGCAATTAGGGAGCGCAACAA